>JALPQI010014537.1:0-34458 GCA_025490895.1 Thaumatotibia leucotreta
AAAGCTACCAGCAGACACTGTGCCAGAAGGACGATTTTTTGTTTTAACCTATTAAAATAATACACTACGATACAAGCAACACAAGTGCGAAAAACATGAAATTCGAAACGAGTGGCGATGTTTTAAAACAAGACTGATAAGGGAGTGTTTTAAATCGATATAAGTTACGAATTTCGTTTTTGCACGTGTCTCGTACAAGGTTTTTTAGTGCAGATGGCCAACCGAAGTTTTGGATCTGACGTAAAATGACACACTTCTCGCACTAGAGCCTAAAAAAGGCACCATCAGTACAAAAAAAAAACTGTTTAATTTTACCCCATCTTATCTCAATTAGTCGGGGGAAGAAAAGTTTTTGGTCACATTAAATCCTACAGTTTCGGAAGCTTTTTCTAATGAATATTTAGGGTATACAGATTCACACCATGCAATAATCCCCAGTGCCGCGCGAGAGCTTCTCATCCAGTCGAGGACTTGAATTGGAACAGCACGTTCAATAATTTCTACCCTCGAGATTATGCATTCATTCTATTGTTTCAGATGATTTATAATTAAGGAAAAAAAAATCCCCAGTTTTTTCGTAAAGCTTATACAAAAAAAACTATACCTTAATTTTTTTTCCTTATTTCATAAAAAATATAACTTAGAAAATCTTGCGCAATTCGAAAATTTGGTCATTGGAACAAAATAAAGATATAAACGTCTTAGTAACTTTTCTCCTCGGTGACACAGTTGCATCTATTTTTTTTTCACTGTTATTATTTTATTTTGCTTATAAGACGTTTCAATGAAAACGTACAGCCACGATGATCTATTTCTTGGATAATATGTTTATTAACACGCAAAATAAAAATAAAATATTTGAAATATATTAAGTGCTTTACGAGCAATCGACATTAATAGCTATAATCTTAAAACGAATATTTTTTAAATCCCGCCTTCCCGCGCATGTGCCTACGATACGTGTGCGGCGATGCCGCGCGCTGTGCGTGAAAGAGAGAGGTATAGTTATACAGGGCGTCCCACGGCGATGCCACATGGAGGGAAAGTACCTTAAATATCATAGATAGCGTATTTTGCTGAAAGAAGACTTTATTTTATTTTTAAAAAATTGTAAAATTGCATTCAATTTTTTTTTATTTTTTTTGAAAAAAAAATTGTATGAAAAAAAAGTTTCGCCTTGTCAGAGGAAACATACCTTAATTATCATACCTGGGATAGCTGGGGGCAAGTTATAGGGATTTGATATCGATTAAAAAGATGTCGATATAATTATAATAAAATATGAACTTATTGAACATTCTCGATTACAGTACAGAGGTTCGATGTCATATCTGATATCGGGCCTCTTCAGATAGTAAAAGTATGCAGATGTCATTTTAATCAAAATGACAATTTAAATATTGATATTTTAATATTAATTGTATAATTTGGAAACTATTTTAAAATAAACGCGTAACTACCCGGTTAAATTTATTTTTTATTTTAATTGAAGAGTAAGTACCTAATGTTTATTTATGCCGAATAACATTTTGATGTTATCATTAGGGTTAGGATTTTGGTGGCATTTATTGAACATAGAGCAGTGGAGTCGATGTTACAAACATTTTTAACTTGAATAAATGATTAACTTATAAAATAATAACGAAATAGTGTTCATTTCAAGCTGGATTTATCAAGGAATTTAAATAAATAACATGAATTTAATTTTTGAGAAACTAGAAAAATATTAATTTTCAACTAAAAATGTTGGTATATTTATTTATTTAATTATTAAGGTTCTAGTTATCTCGAAGACCGTAACTATTATAGAATAATCATAAGATTGATTGAACTTCTATTCATAGGTAGTCGAATATTAAAGATAAAATTATTTATAACTTGAAATTGGCGAAACCCTGTTTAAAAGAATATATTTATTTATTATTTCTGATTAATTAATTATTCAATCAATCATTAAACAAATAAACAACGACTCCACTGTTCTCTGTCCACCTAATGCCACCAAAATTCCTAACCCTAGTTATCATTCACAGTAACATCGATATATTTTTAGTCGATATAATATTTTGCTACATCACTTTCGTATAAATGCCCCGAGTTATCCCAGGTATGTTAATTATTGTAAATGAACATGTTACTGAAAGAAGACATTATTTCGATTTAAAAAATAAATTCCAGCTTGTTTTAATATTTTTTTTATTGTATGAAAAAAAAATATCTCGACGTCGGAGGAAAATACCTTAATGTCTTCTTTCAGTAAGATGTTCATTTACGATAATTAAGGTATGTTTCCTCTGACAAGGCGAGATTTTTTTTCAAACAATTTTTTCAAAAAAAATCAAAAAAATGTGGAGACAAGTTGGAATTTGTTTTTTAAATCGAAATAATGTCTTCTTTCAGTAAGATGCTCATTTACGATAATTAAGGTATGTTTCCTCTGACAAGGCGATATTTTTTTCCATACAATTTAAAAAAAAAATTTAAAAAATGTGGAGATTAGTTGGAATTTGTTTTTTAAATCGAAATAATGTCTTATTTCTGTAAGATGCTCATTTACGATAATTAAGGTATGTTTCCTCTGACAAGGCGACATTTTTTTTTCATACAATTTTGTTTTTCAAAAAAAAATCAAAAAAAATTGGAATGCAATTTTACTAAGTCTTAAAAATAAAATAAAGTCTTCTTTCAGCAAAATACGCTATCTATGATATTTAAGGTACTTTCCCTCCATGTGGCATCGCCGTGGGACGTCCTGTATATGTATATACATTTTTGAATAATTGTAACACCTCATTTTGCGTCGGAAACACGTTCACTGCGGGACAAATCGTAGTGAACTTTAATCTGGTGCGGTTGAGATCGAATCAGCCCAAACCTAAGCTCATTTACAGTGCGGGTGAGGTCCAATAGACCTCAAATTTCAGCAGTTACTTAAACCTTTTATAATTTTGCCTAGACAAGGATTAGGTGTTTTCTTTTTTGTGGTCTTCATTTGTCAGTAAATGTTTAAAATACACTTAGCGTCGCCCTTGGGTCTAACCTCTAGTTAAAGAAAAAATACCTAAACAATTTTTGAGGTCTGTTAGGCCTCAAAACGCACAAAATTTTTTCTAAGTCTAGTGAAAGGAATGGCAGTTATCGCTAAATTATCGATAAAACATCATCATCGCATCGACCATCTTCGATACAATGTCTCAGACGCCATTTTTTACCGACTTCCAAATCTAAAAAGTAGATTATCAATTCGTTTAGTATGTAATTATTTTTTTTATGATTCTTGTATGATGATGGTCAACGAGATATCGGGTCGGAGGTCTCCTCAAATCTTAAAATCATACGTATTATGCTTATCTATAGACATTTTTGTATTTTCATCAAAAAATCAAGCATTTTCATTCAAAACTGTCGCATTTGATGAACTGGAACTGCTGACGATGATTTGAACGGAACCCTTCAACAATGCATAGTACACGTCGTTTGCTGATTTCGATTTCCTTCGACTGGGACTGGAACTGAGTACCGAACCCGGTACCAGACTCGGACCAGGACCTAGACCCAAGTCCGAGTCCGAGGTTGAAAAGTCGGTTTTTTCTATTAAAAATCAAGTTAATCTAATGCATTGATGCCATATTTATTATTTCTAACTCGAGTAAATAAAGTTAGCGGCCCAGTGGATGACATTATAAGGACAAAAGATGATTGACAAATAACTTCTAAGCTATCAAACATTCCGGCTGCATGCCTGTGCAAATTGTGAACCACTTCTTTCTGCATGTTTACCTGATATATTTATATAGAGATGATAAGTAGTAAATAAGGGATGATTCACAGTGTTTATATCTTATCTTACAGTACCGGTCAAAAATTTAAGTTCGCACCACGATTTTGATATAAATTCGACTTTTTGGGCTATTATTTTACCAGCATTTAAGTTGACACTAGTTTTCAGCTAATAATAATATTACTGATTATTTAGTTATTCCTTTTTATTTAACCGTTACTTTCGAACAGCTCGGACACCCGAGGCAGCTGTGACAGCTTTTGGCAGCCATGCCCACGCGATGTTCATACTAATATAGTAGTCATCAAAAAATTACAATTTCACTTGCCTACGAATACGAATTATTATCTGATCCGATGTATAAAATTGTTCAGATTTTAAGATAAATTAATATTAAATAGCTCTTGAATCAGTAGTAATTATATAAGTAGAAAAAATATTTTGCTGTAAACACTAAAAAAATTATCACTTGAAAGCCTATTTTGTATCGAAACTTAAACTTTTGACCGGTACTGTATAGTCTTTATCGACAACTATAGCCGCACTAACGGTCAGCGGTCGACTCCCGCGCCACCAGCATCCCGCTCGGTGCGGCCGTGAGGTCAAGTCAGTTTCTTGAGGCATAAATAAACCTCAGCCCGCACTGTGTGGATAAAATATCTACCCAGTGCGTTAGAGGCTTATTTCGACCTCATACATTTTTTTTGTACCAACGAGTACGGCTTTGAAAAACATGAAGAAATGTATATTTGTCTTTATCGTACGCCTTATAAGTAAACGACGGCAGCTCCCGCACCACAGAGAAAACAATATGAACTTTTAGCCCCGCACCAGCGTTTAGTCGAGCTTGGGGCGGATTTACCTCAAGCCGCAGTGAACGTGTTAAATACAGGCCCCTAATAGGTTACAAGTTGTATAGGTGCCTACATTTTTAATCGTCCGTTCAAAAACTGCTTAATACCTATTTATTTTACTACTAATTTTTATTTAAGACGTTTCTACTTCCTTCCTACGAAATTCCTTCTGTAATTTGACGCACCGCCCTGTCTACATAATACCCCACCTACGTTTATCCGCTGCCCTGCGGCCGGCCGCGCATTTATGACGTCAGCGCCGCTCCGATTTATTTTAACAATAACCATTTCGAAAATTGTAGGAAATGCTTAGAGTATACATAGAGGATTTTTTTGGTATTGTGCCACAACTAATTATTGACAAGAGGTACATTAAAAAAATAAAATGTAGAATTAATGCGCCTGCACGTAAATCAGTTAAAACTGTAAAAAAAATAGTTAGCATTGAGTCACTAACGTAATTTTTTCTTTGGATGAGTATAATAATTGTCGGGTCATTATAGTAAAAAATCACCATTTGTTTAATTTCTGTTTGATTGTTATGAAATTTAAAAATAATTATATTTTTTCTGACTATATCTACGATTATTCAGTGGTGACTTTTTAAGATATTGTCTTAAATATTCAGTTAGGCCCCTCGGATAATAAATCCCTACTGTAGGATTTATTGTTTCTTTTTATTCAACAATTAAATTTTAATATTGATTTTATGAAAAAACCTCCACACATTTATCAGGGATAATTAGATTCATATATTCACAAAACGATGTTTTATCATATTCCTGAAATAAATATACTGTAGGATTTAATGTAATTTTCTCGAACAAGTTAAAGTTTAGCTCCCGGACTAAATGTGGAATTGTGTAAGAACATTGCGAGCTCTTAACTTTCCAGAGAAACCAATGTCCAATCACCATGTGAAACCAATGATCTTGAGTCCGATACTATTGCCATTAAAATTTGCGTCCGTATAATACACAGTGTTTTTATTGATTTCCATTAAATTAAAAGGAGGCTTATTTAGGTCAAAGATAATCAATTTCTCTTATAAACTAGTGTCTACTCTTACTGTTATTGAGTTATTAAAAAAATAAGTTTAATGACTGAACAAGTGTATTGCAACCTTTATTACATCCTATAGTTACTTATATGTATTGACATGTGCATGTGCCGTCAGCAGCCGTCAGTCGCCTGAGATCTTATTCTTAAGGTTCTCTCACACTTGCCAATACAATTATTATTTATGAAAACAAAAAAAAACATTTTTTTTTCGAAATTAACAAAAGCCGATATCGTCGATTGTAATATGAATTAATGTAACCACCAAAATGACGAAATTGAGTTAAGTATACCGTTCGACTGCAAATTTCCTGCTCTATCGAACGGTGTATATAAAATATTGATATCTAGAAAAAATGTCGAATACGTTAACAAAAACTTTGCCATTTTATTAGGTTTTTACGTTTTTTATTAACGTATGTAAAGGTTTCCAAAAATCATAGACAATATTTTAACGTAAGTACGAATTTGTAAGCACAAAACATGTCTTTCCTAATGTACTCACCATATTTTTATAAACGTCACTGCTGTAAGCGCCATCTGCATTGTATGGCTCATAAGCAATTCGGTTTCAATTTGTGAGTTACACTAAATTCCGAAATCCACTTTTGATGATTTTCATTGATTTGTTAACGTATCTCCAAATTTTTTTGAAAATATTTAACGTAAGCACCAGCCATTTCCTGAACTATAAGTGTGGTCGCAGTTAGTAACTGTCTATCAAATATACCTCTCAAAAATAAAACAAACAAGATAAACATCATTTCAATAGGATAATAAACTAAAAAGATACAACATACTTTATAAATGTCCATTTCGTTTTTTGGCTCTCCTGAAAAGTCATCATTTGGTGGTTACATTCATTCATATTACAACTGACGATATACCAGGCAACTTCTATTAGTGTTCCAAGTAACCTGTTCAATTTAACGGAAATCAATAAAAACACGGTGTATACAGGGTGGTTAGTGAGTAACCCGACAAACTTGAAAGGTGTATTTCTGACCACATTTTGAGACTATAATTTGTCATAGGAACTTTTCTGGATTCGGCTTAGTTTAAGAAATAATGACATGTTTTTCAAAAAACTATTTTCATCATAAGTTACTGATAAATACCTGCACGGTTAAAATTCTTACACTAATAGATTTCATCTTGACATACTCAGTGACGAAAGTTAGAGAAAATGACAAAAAAGTATCGGAAAAATGTTCAACTAAAAAAAATTGTATGATCATTGAAAAAAAATCTTTCCCTACAATTTATTACTGGTCATGTAATAAAATCCAAAAAATCACAAAAAGTAATTTAAAATATTTTTTCTCCGAAAATGACATATGTCTCATAATATTTTTTACTTCTTTTGACATCAAAAATGCATTGGCAAAGTCTGCCGGTATACTCATTCCCACCCTGTATACATGCCGTATGTCACGATTTTCAATCATCGGTGCCAAAACTTAATAGTACATTGTGTATTAAGGGCGGTAAATAAGAAATTGTGAACGATTATGAAAGTAAAGCCCAAGCCGAAGTCGCGGGCTTTACTTCACACGCGTTCCTAATTCTTGTACTGCCCGTGGCACACACAATGTTTTTCATCACACCTGTGAGGCAAACAAAAAGTAAATAAAACAATATATTTACACTAAACTACTCTAAAATGGTCTAGATTATTTTTCAAAATCTGGGATGACTTAAATTTATCGGGCGCTGCGCTAGTGCGACGTAATGTTGTATGAAAATCCTTGATTCCCCTAGGGCGTAATGACGCATCTATGGCGCGCATCGCCACAGCGCATTGGCGTACTTACCGAACAGCTGTGATGAAAAAAAAAATTAAGTCACTGTCTTATAATACTAATTACACCGCTATCTTTTTAACTGTGCAAAAAATAACAGTTAGACATATATACAACATTCACTACAGCAAGAAATTTGACAAATGTGTCAAAAACTGTTTCCAACCCCTGTTATACTTTTTAAACCGTAAAAAAAGACAAATCGGGTCGTACATTATAATGAACGTCATACAACCGCTCTTCGTAAAGGTGTGTTTAGACCAGCGTGTCTGACCTGCCGTTAGTCAAAGTTAAAGTGAAACCATTCCTTATTTTAGTAGGAATTACAAGACATATTTAAATATTTATCAAACGGGTTACTCACGTAATTTAAGTCGATAATTGCTCGACATGTTTCGATCCATTTAGAGGATCCTCATCATGGAGTACCCGCGACCAACCGTTTGATAAATATTTAAATATGTTTAAATCTCACGTTAGTTATAATTCAAGAATTGCAAGAAACTATTTAGACCCCGAGATAGTCCCATCGGCACCAAGTTGGGGTCTGATGATGGTATCTTGGAGAAATCGAGGGATCCCTTCAAATGTTACAGGTACATGTATGGCTTTTAGTAATTTTCATTCATTTAGAAGAATTTGCATTCAGAAAGTAGGATTTGATGATAGGAAATCTATGATGGAAACCACCGATGATAGGATCTTGGAGAAATTGGTTGAAGGGTATTTCTATGCGATTTTTTTACGTGTTTATATTGTTCATTACCATCACCGGTTTATTTTTCGTTTTATAAATGCAAACGAGACTATTATGCCAGAATAGCAGACAAACATGCGTCTGCTACAAGATAACCGAAAATGACTCTATTATTTATGCGCAGTTCGTCAATAATTTGGGAATGGTAATGACTTGATTGGTAATTTTTTTGTTTGGTGAATTTATGTCATTATAGTTACGCATGAAATTAAGACTACTGCTGCTAGCTACTGCTACCCTACACCGCTGACCCAAGAAGAACTGACAAGAGACTTGGCGGTGTGACTTGTGCTCGAGCGGAGACCACGGCTTAGCAAACGCAGCGTAGGATGTCCACTCACGAGATGGACAGACGATCTTATGAGGATCACCTGGAGACGCTGGATGCAAGGTGCTTCCAACCAGAGTATGTAGGGGTCCAAAGCGGCATATGGACAGCAGTGGACGTCTTATGGCTGAAATAATGTTGATGATGAGGAAGATCTTTGTAATCTAGATTAATTACAAAATACAGACAACCGATTGCGATCCTTCTCTGCGTGATCGAATCAGAAATGAGGAGATCCGTAGGCGAACTAAAGTTACTGACATAGCCCTCCGGATTAGTAAGCTGAAGTGCCAATGGGCAGGCCACATTGCACGCAGAGCAGATGGTCGTTGGGGTCGAAAAGTGCTCGAGTGGAGACCACGGCTAGGCAAACGCAGCGTAGGACGTCCACCCACAAGATGGACAGACGACCTTATGAAGGTCGCCGGGACACGCTGGATGCTGGTCGCATCTAACCGGTACATGTGGAGATCCAAAAGGGAGGCCTATGTTCAGCAGTGGACGTCTTATGGCTGAGATGATGATGATAATGATGATTGCGATCTTAAGTAAAACGGGAACTAAATCAAAATGACGCACCAAATATAATTGTAACTATTGTAAGAGGGTGAATATCTGAGCATTTCAACTGCCTAATTTTGAAATGGTTTTTTTAATGGGCTAAGACAAAAAGCTACCAGCAGACGCTGTGCCAGAAGGACGACTTTTTGTCTTACACTATTAAAAAAACCGTATCTTCTTACCCCACCTTACCTTAATGTGGAATTGTGTAAGAACATTGCAAGCTCTTAACTGGGTCTAGTTATGTTGGTACAAATCCGGTATGAACTGTTTTTATGAAGAATGGACGCACCTACGTCAGGGATGACAAACCGTTCGTAAATTAAATTAATGGTCGGCCTCTTGGGATTATCCCTCTGTTTACAAAACAACCCTTATGCTGATTTAAAAATATATGAATGCCGAGCAAATGGGAGGGTTTTTGTGACTTTTGTGAAGCTTTTTGAAAGTTCTGTTGATGTTATTTTATTTATTTATTAAAACAAAAGTTTACATGACATTACAGTAGAACACCAATGCGTTATGAAACTATAATTATACAATAAAAAAAAATATATATATACAATACAAATACAAAATTGAATATAGAAATAAAAAAAACACATTAATTAGATTTATATACAGGGTGGTCCAAACCTTGACGTAAAAATTTTTTTTTTAGATTCCTCACGTCATGGGCTATCAGAATATACCCCATGTATGTTAGCTGTTTTTTTGTAGTTTTCGAGTTATGAATTTTTGAAATTTTTTTTCTTTGAGAAATTCAGGAGTGAAGAAATTTATTATTTAAAAAAAAGTATTGGGTTTTTTTAATAGTTTATTTTTGTAAATGTATTACTACAAATAAAGCATTTACTGACAAAAAAATTAACGTCCTCACTTTGATACAAGTAGGATAAAAAAATACCAAATTCAAAAATTTCCGTTAAAAACGCATCAAAATAGCATTAATGTACGTAAATAAAAAAAATAAAACATATCCAAAGAATTTTTGGTATTCTACAGCCTGCCCTAGACCTTAAGCCTTCGTAAAAGCGAAAAAAAATAGATACTTAATGATGAGGATTTTTCGGAGTAGTCGGTTAAATAAACTTAAAAAAAAGCTTCTAAATTTTTTATTTCAAAATAAAATAAAATTTCGTCTGTTTTGTTATTCTTATCAATAAAAAAAGACAGTAAATACCACGAAAACTCAATTTGTGTAGTTATTACACGAAATTTTACTTTATTTTTAAATTAAAAATTTAGAAGGTTTTTTTAAGCCCAATAGCTTTTTTTGTAATAAATCTCTTCACTCCAGAATTTCTCAAAGAAAAAAAAAATTCAAAAATTCATTACTCGAAAACTACAAAAAATCGGCTAACATACATGGGGTATATTCTGATAGCCCATGACGTGAGTAATCTAAAAAAAAAATTTTGACGTCAAGGTTTGGACCACCCTGTATAAGTTTAGGAGAGTAACAAATTAAACCATGTATTTTATAAGTCACATTATTTGCTTACAATTAAATTGTAATTCATAAAATAACCCTATAAACAGAAAGCCTAACGTCCATCGTAAAATAGTGAGAATATTTTTTTGTCATATGAATGGCAGAAAAAAATGCTATCTATAGTCCGTGGGCTAGTCGGCCTGAAATTAGAAAACGGTATAATTTGGGGGTACCAAGTGTCTTTTTACAGTAGTTAGACATATTCATAAGGATGTTAAAAAAGTATGATAGACATCTCAAAGTGGTAGCTAATAGGCATTCGGGCTATTTCAAGATTTCCGTTGTATGACAGGTATGGTTAAAATTAGGAGGTACAAATTTTCCTTTTCACGGCTGTTAGGTAAACTTATAAAAACGTCAAAAATGCAAGATTGCCATTTATAAGTGCTACCTAACAAAAATGGGGGCCAATCAAAGATGGTGAATCTCAAGTTTTACAAAATCAAGTATATCTCGAGAACTATTAAATATATCTAATTACTCTCTTGAACAAAATTAAAGACATATTTGTAAGCTTCATATTTTGCATATACACCATATTGCTAAAACCAACCAATAATTAATTATGACCAAATTTATGAAAATTTCGTGATTTTGTTTTTTTTTGTGTCGTGTTTTTACATAGTAGTCATGACGCTAGAAAAATTAAATATTTTTTTAAAGATAGTGTATTCAATAAGCTTTAATTTGATGTACGAGTATATAACTTGTTGGCGGTATTTAAAAAAAGGCCCATTAAAAATATTTAAATGAATTGTAGTCATAAACCACCGTATACTTAGTGATTTAAGAGGCGATGGAAGTGCCACTCGTAAATAATAGTGCTTATTTCAAATAACCAAGATTGAAAAATATAAAAAAATCGCCTATTAAATTTTTTTTTTTCAATTATTTATTCAAAATAAAAAATCTTAGGTTTAGGGTACATAGTTTGTCACTTACCGAAGCCTTATTGGCTTAATTGTAAGTGATTTGTCGCAAATTACACTTTTGCTTCTTCTTAACTTAATATGGTAATTAAATGGTATCTAATAACAGTTTATAAAGTGACTTTTTAGGACTCTTTTACATTTAACAGGTTTATCTATTGTTTCTATTTTATTTAGTAACTCTACAGGTAAATCATTCAATATAAGAGGTAACATGAAGTCTGAGGTACACTTTCCATAATGATTTTTACAGCTAGGCAATAAATAAGGTGGTAAGTATGCCAGATTTCTTAAATGACTACTAAGTACTCTCTTTTTTAATTCTTTTATACTATAAAGATTATCACAGATGATTTGAGTTTTTAGTTTTTCATGTATACTTAACACCTTACAGTAGCCGAACAACTTAGTGTAGTTATTTGAATATTGCAATTTAATTTTATTAGGCACTATAGTTTTAAGAATACATATTTGTAATTTTTGAATTTTATCTAAGTGTGTTTTATGTGTACGACCATTATGCACTAATACTGTAGTTTATTATAGAATCTGCCAAAGCTAAATACATTAATCTAAGTGTGCTGTATGGAAGTTTAAATTTTAGTATTGACAGTCTAGCTAATATAGCTCTTAGTTTTCTACAAATACCGTTAACATGGTGTTTCCACTTAAATCTATTATCTATGATCAGCCCAAGATAAGTATGTTCTGTGACAAGATCAAGTTTTTGACAACTACAACCAGCAACAACCCCCCCATGCAGGCAAGTGTGGTCATGTGTAACTATGTATGGTGCAATAGAATTTTTTTTATGTGCTGATGTTATCAGCATTAATTTTGTTTTTTTGGCATTTATGACAAGTCCCACATCATGAGCCCATCTGTTTAATTGGTCATAATTACTCTGCAGTATGTTTTGGGCTATCAGTATATCTTTATCGGCTACCAGCAAGCAAGTATCATCAGCAAATTGGAAAATCGAGCCACCTGAGAATATGTTACACATGTCATTCACATATAACAGATACTCAGTCGGTCCGATTATAGATCCTTGTGCTGTGCCTTCTTCTGTCAATACATTGTCACTATACACTCCGTCTATATTTACCGACGTATACCGGTTCTTATGATAGTCCTGAAACCATTTCAGCAATGGCCCCTGAATCCCATTTTGTTCTAGTTTAGAGAAGAGAGTCTGATAATGCAGTGTATCAAATGCCTTACTGAAATCTATGAAGATGGCCAACACATATTTACCATCATTTAGGTGCCCGTTTACTAAATCTGTAAAGTTAACTAATAGTTGTGATGTACTTTTCTTTTGTTGGAAGCCATATTGATGCGAGTTTATTATATTATTGCATGTTAAGTATTTATTTATTTCATTACTAAGGTATCTTTCAATTACTTTGTCAACACATGATAGAATTGTGATAGGCCTGTAGTTGTTTACATCACTATGGGATCCATTTTTATATATGGGCCTTACCACACCTATCTTCAGCTGATCAGGGTACAATGAGGATGAAATACAGCAGTTTATAAGATGAGTTATAACTGGTGTTATGCTTTTATTAATATATTTAAGGTCTTTAGCTCTTATTTTGTCCATACCCGGGCTTTTTTTGTCATTTAATTGCTTAATGATATTGAAGATACTCTTATTAGTAGCTTTATTCAGCCTCATTGCTACATTTGGTTTATTACAATACTTCAAATTGTTCAGTAAGGGTGTATTACAACTGTATATAATATTTTTAACATTATTTTTAAAATCTTGTGCAAAGGTATTAGTTAAGAGATGTGTATTTGCTTTAAAGAATTTTAGTATAGTGCTATCTATAGACTGTATTAATTTTCCACTTACTTTGTTAATTACTTCCCAAACTTTTTTAGAGTTATTAAAGTTTTCAGAAATTTCTTTTTTAATATGGTAATTTTTAACTTCATTTATGTATTTATTAGTCTTATTTCTGTATATATTATATAAAAATCTATTTTCTTTATTACTCTCATTACTCTTCCATATAGCAAATAACTCGTCCCTCTTATTGCACATGTTCTGTTCACTATTCTATCACTTATCCATGGACACATATTTCTTTTATTTTGTTTAATATTAATGGTTTTATAACATGCATTGTACACATTTGAAAATTTATCTATTATATAGTTCATAATATCATTTGGAATTTGTGATTGCATTGCCGGTTCCCAGTTAATATTTTTAAGTTCACTGCATAACCGATCACTATCTAATTTTTTCACAAGTTTGTAAGATGTTTGATTACTACTAAAATGTTTGGCTGATGAAAAACCTATTATATAGTGATCGGCTAATGCTGTGGTGATAACAGCTGTGTGCATTAAGTGAGCTTGGGTGCTACGGACAAATATGTGGTCTATACATGATTTTGTTAGTAATTGACCTTTAGTTTCGACACGTGTATATTGGTTAATGCCACACTCAAATCCTAGTTCACTCATACAGTCTAGGTAAAGTGATGAAATTTGATTTTGTTTTTTTATATCTATATTACAGTCCCCTATGACAACATAGTCTTGTGAGCATGGGTATAGTTTAATTACGTGACGCAGTTCATTGACAAATCCAGCTAAGTGTGTGTTTGGAGGTCGATAGATAGCACATAATCCATACCTTAGCCCGCTGTTGTAGAGTACCTCACCGGTAATGCACTCAAAGTGTTCTGTAGCTGTTTTCTTCCTATCGAAATGTATACTGGAGTGGGTATATAATATTATACCTCCACCTCGACGCTGGTCCCGCAGCTGGCTGTACATGTCATAGTCTTGGAGCCGGAATAGCTCCAGGTAATCCCCATGAATGTTCACTTCGGTTAAAACTATGATGTGAATTTTACTTAAGCTGTTCTGTATAATATACTCTAACTGGGCAAAGTTCTTCGTTACTGATCTGATATTTACATGTAGGATAAAAAGGTTGCAGTTTTTGTTGTAATGTTTCTGTGAAAAGTCATTCCAATTGTTGCAGGTGTCTTCTAATAAGCAGTTTTCTGTTGTATCAACCATTCTAATTATTTAAGGGATAGGAACAGTAGCACTAATATGCTTAAATCTAAATTGAGATCATTTGTTTGTGCTACTTTGGATGCTTTGTTTAATTCTTGCAATGTCAGACTCTGCTCTGATAGTGTATGGCTTATCTTTGTCCTCTTTGCGTGCCAGTATTGCTCCATTTTTGCACCATACAAACTTGCATAACCCTGTAGTTTTTAACTCTGACTTGGATTTCCAGAGTATGAGTTTTTTGCTCTGTGCGCGAGGCCCAAGGGCCTCGCGGGCCTCTCTTTTTGTCGACTGGAGGAGTGGGGTATTGGAGATATTTTTTTTATTTTCTTTAATTTTTTTATTATTGTTTTTGTATTATATTTTACTTATGTCGCAGTTGTTGGGCTTTTGAGCTGGACTCCTGCAGCTCGGCCTTCGGCCTCGCGAGCTGTCTGGCCTCTGAAGGACGCTTCGGGCCTTCGGCCCTACGCGGAGCTCGGCCTTCGGCCTTCGCAGATTGTCGAAACGAATCGTCGGGCCTGCGGCCCATGGACATATATGTCTAACTCCTTCTGGGAGAACAATCGTGTCATTCAGAAATGAGTCGGGATGCAGCTATAATATATGTTGGAACGGGTTCTTGGTAGATCCAAACTGTCTAATCTATTAGTCTTGCTAGCTTCCAACCATTTATCTTTGCACCCTTCCCTCAACTTTACAATTATAACTTGCAGTGGGCTTTCTTTGGAGGCTGTGGGGCGCTTATTGGCTTTTTGATAAGCTGATTGTATATCTTTCGTCTCTAATCCTAGTGCACTGCCTACTTTCTTTGCTATTTCCATCACGTTTTCCGTGTCCGTAAGTTCCAGGCCACAGATTTCTATATTATTTGACAGATTGTGTTGTTCTATATGGTTGATTTTTGTTCGAGATGTAATGGTATCTGAAGTGTATTTAATTCTGGCTCGACTTTATTTCTTAAGGGAACGAAATAGTTGTGAAAATAATTTCTTAGTAATAAGTAAGGTCTGAGGTAAGTAGGGGTATTGATTGATAAGTCACATGGCGATTTATAAAATTTAAATATATTATCGCAAATTAGTAAGGAAAGGTGTGTTCCTATTCGATCTATTAAGTATTAAATACATAACAAAATCTTTAACCTTATTAAAGATTACTAGACTATTACGAAATTAACAATTACTATCATACCAAATAAAATTACTTCTTTAAATTTACACAAAGCAAAAGTACCTAAACACCTTCCTTTTCTGGGAACATAATTCAATATATTTTGCTAAAGCCAGGGAAACCCAGAAAAACCCGGCAAAAGCAAGTATTATTTATGCTAAGTAAATAATAATAATTATTACATTACACCGTAACATTAATTACAAATACAACCTCTTGAATGAAAATTCCAAGACAATAATGTATAATATAACACTCAGAAAATTCAATTATATTTAAGGACTCCATACACACAGAAATACTGTTATATATTAAATTGACATCAACATTAAGTGTCCACAATATCTTAGCCTGTTCTCAGAAATATCAGTAAATAGGGATTCGAACCCCCTGTTTGTAAAACAATCCAATATAAGGTTCTTTGGCTAATATCAATTGAACGAGGATCGAACTCGTTTAAATATTATCATGATTAAGTATCAGTCATAATCTGATTATCACAATGTTAAATTATACACAGTGGTTATAGAACAACACATAAATGGATCAGTAAGACATTACTGATCTACACTGTGACGTACAATCTCCGATCATGACTTAAAAGTACAACAATGTCATAATCACTTACTCAAGTCTTAGGTATTTAAATATCGGGAATCGAACCCAACACAATATTATAATTCTATACACAAATATCACACAAGGACAATCAAAACAATCATAAAAGGTATGTCGTGTGTACTCAGTTATTATCATAAAAGTGGTCAATATTAATGTAACCAATTATTTACAAAGTACCTTATAGTACCTATATTATTTTGTAATTGTTTTCATTTATTGAGGTGTGCAATAAAGAGTATTTGTATTGTATTGTATTGTATTTAAACCAATTTAATTAATGAAATATGATTTACATATATTATTTAGAATGCACACGACACAATTGGTAATAAAACACTTAGCTGTGAATACTGGATCGGCAACCACTGATTCTAATGTACGATTTAGATAATTAATCTAATAATATTCCAAAAATATCGAAACTGTTACAGAACTGCGCGACCCGCATTCTTCCCGGCTGTAATCGAAGTGTCCTCTCTTAATTTTTAACAAAATTAGGTAAACTTAATTACTATGGCACTTTTTACAAAATATAATCTTAGACTCTAACACAACACCACAAGGATTATCTTCACTTGTCACTCCTCTAGGATTTTTCTATTCCCAAACCGCGGGGTGTTTCGTCTTGCTCTCACTTAGACCGTAAGTTATCGTCATCTCTCTCGTCAGTTGGTGCCGCCCTCAACTCCGGAGTTGCTTACAGATGTTTTGCGGGGCTGTAACAGTAAAAACAACAGAGTAGGATCTACATTGCATAATAGACCCTATGCCAAGGTTGTTGAACAATTATTGGTGTATTTTTATAGTTCTTCCTCTTGGTGCATTCCTCGAAATGTCTTTGTTTGTATTTTCACACACTTAGCAATAAGTATTGGCCATAAATATGTCCAAAGCATTTTGTACAAGAGTGTTGTTTTAGGTTATTTATTACTTGTGCACTTTCATTATCTCTAATTTTAAAAGTCCGTTCTTAAAATTTATTGCGTGCCATTAGTGGAAATATATTGATTCCAACACTTCAGTTAATTTTTTGTAAGATAAGACAAGTATATCTTTATTTAACTTTCATACGTATATATTTAGTAGATGTAATTAGGTTGCCATTACACCCCCCTCTCTGTAGACAGTTAAAATGTACATTTTCACTTTCTACACCAACTAGGACTATTAAAAAATTAAGTGCTGTTCTTTGAACTAAACAACATAAACAACCAACCCCGTTTTTTTCTTAAATAACGCTCATTCATTTTAAAATCAGACTTTATGGTACTACTCGAGTCTGCTTGAAGTGGGTAACATCCAAATAACATTTAAGCACTTGGGTCTTTTCTGCGTCAGAAATACTTCAACCTATGGAAGTCATGTGTTAGTTTTAGAATACTTATTTCACTAGACAAGATAAATACTAAGATTCAAATTAATTTATATAAGATCGATAAATAGCAACGCCAAACTAGAATGCATTATACTCGTATGTTTCTGTTACCACGCTAAATAAATCTTTACTTATTAATCTTAACAAAATGATAGTAATAAATATATTTATGAATAAACCCAATAACTATGATCGTCGTGTTCAATACCAATTGAAAATATGCTGTATTTGTAGTGTAATAAAAATATATATAAACCGTATCTTAGACATTCACTTTGTAATCATTACAGTTACAAGTCTTTATGCAATATTAATCTCATATAATATTCTGTCAATTAATTGGATAATATGAAAACTAAACCTCAAGACACATTCATTCAAATAGGTTTTAATAATAATATCGCAGCAGTCATCACTTTTGATATACACACATTCATCTTCATTCAGAATCACCTCTACTCTGGCCAGAGATTTCACACATCATTTTGACATAATAGTAATTGTTAATTACATTGAAATGTATAATTGGTTTGTTTTTTTTATTCCTCATCCATACTTAATTTCAAATTTTACCGATGATGGTAAATATATACATTCATTATCGACTTTCATAACATAGTCAAGAGGTCTTGTTTTCTGTTGTATAAATCTTTAAATATATGCAATAATTGTGGCAGTTATAAAATTTTATTATTATTATTATTTTAATATTTCACGGCAGAAGTTGATACACATTCGCAACAGTACCGATATAATATATCAAGAACTCAAATCGCTAATTTTCTATGAAAACCCTGTTTATGGTCATTTACGTCATTTGTGATGCGATTTATAAATAATAAAAGGTCCATTATTTTTATCATTTCTAAAATAAATAATACTCATGTAAAATATATAATTCATTGAATTCAAATCCAAAACATTAATGCTATAAAGCACATGTTACTGAACATTATTTTTGTATAAAATAAATATTATGCAGTCATGACACTGTATTATTTTTGTTAATATTGTACAATGTAGGAAATTGCTGAAAACCTGTAGGTATTTTTATTTCCTCGTTTTTCTGATATGGTTATTTAATAATAATATCTGTTACATCACGACAATTTGATTGTAGTCCAATGATCATCAATCTACATAAATTTGAACAAACAAAAACCTTGACCACACGTCGCAGAGTCATTTCCTCATGGAGTAGATATGTGCTGCTATAACCATCGTTCGTCTATTACGAGAGTAATTAATTCTCAAGCTTTACCGCGTCCGGCAAAGATGAGGCGCAAGAACATTCCATCCTAAGCGTAAATGACATTACACATTAGGTTGACTAGGCCGAGCCTGTGTCACAGCAACGCCAAAACTTCTAAAACTGACCACGTTTGCTACCCACGGAGAGTATGTGTCCACATAAGTTGGTATAAAAAGTAATGCATTGGTCAAATCCGCAAGGATCGACATGTTTCTTTTTTTTTTGTAGGGTTGTTGAGTGCATTCAAGCACTAGCACAGGCGTATATTTTCTTTTTGTTTAAGTGATTGGTATACAGTTGGTGTTATAAGGTACCTTTGGTAATTAACGGTTTTGCAACCGTATGTCATTGAGTGGCCACTCATTTTAAACCCTCGGCATTATAAGTACGGCGGTCACAATGTTCCCTCCGCAAGTTGTATAACATCCGAAGTGTACTGGCAATTAATCAGGCCCTATGCGTATGTTGCAGTTTCTTCCCCTCTCTGTAATTACTAATTCGTTTGTAAATCACACTAAGGCAGGTCTTGTATTAAAATGCAAGTTGTGTTTGAGATGAAAGTAAAACCCCTGAAATTGCGTCCGTAGAAGCTTTCCCCGGACTGGTTAGATCGCCTCTACATCCGCGTCAAAACTACCAACACACTTCGGAGCTTTCCTGCCTGTGGTCAATTCTAGTTGTTTATCAAATGGTCAGGTACGCTGATCTTGTTAAGGTTTATTTTATTACCAATTACGATACATTATTGTAAGTTCAAATTTTCTAATTAACTCAATTATGTAATAAAATATTGTAGTATGTAGGTTATAGTAACGTAAATAATTTCAAATAAAAACCTCATTTTTTTTAATATGTTGGTATTATGAGGTTTATTTTTTTTTTGTATGTATAGTAAATTAAAGTGTACAAACCAATTTATTATGTATGTATTTACGTATTAGGTTTACAACACCAAAAGCTTAAGACCTTTTATTATTCATTTATTGTAATTTTAATTTCAACAATACGATTTCCCTTTAATTTCCCATGCCAGAAAAGGTCACTGGGTCAATTAAATATGTATTCATTTATTATGATATTTATATGTCATAATCGCGATAGTATATGTCTCTCGTAATTAAATTTATATTTAATCAAGATTAAATTGATCGTGATTAATTATAGTCGAATAAATATTATGATATTTATTTTATTTATTATTTATGTCCAGCTATGGATGACTGTGTGCTAATGATGATGATGATTATTTATGTGAGATTTAAATCAGCCTAATAAGCTGTAGTTAGCGGCAGATGTACAAAATGTGTTTTATTTAAATTATTAAGCCGTAATTATTCTCGATAACTGTTTTATTTACTGCTTCTATTGCGGCTCGTAACGTTGTACCAGGACTTGCATTTTAGTCAGTTAAATTGACAATGATTTACAACAAAGTCAAAGGTAAAAGAAACATCTTTTTAAGTCTTAGGAGTTCCTTATCACAACAAGTTAAGAGTCTAGTGAGGTTTTATTTTATTATGGATTTATTCATCTTCATGATGCTATAGGTATTGGAGTGGCTAATAAGAATCCTTTTAACCTTTTTAGCGCATTTTGGAAGAATTGGAAGATAATCTCAATTCTAATGGAATAATTGGATTACTTTTCTGTTTTTTTTTTCAATAATGTTGTGAACCTTGATCTAGGGTTTATATCGAGATTGTTTAGTATATATTAGCGCAAAGTTATGAGACGTGAGATTTTTTTTTTCATTTTCTTATATGATTTTCGAATAAATTAATGTTATATTAGAGTATTTTCAAGAAAAAAATTGCCAGATAAATTTAATGCGCATTAAATATAAAATATGTATGCAAAAATAAAGTTAATTGTTTGCATAATTAATGCTTTCCATTAGCGACTTGTAATTGACTCGCAAAATATTGTCACATATTCAACAACGTGCTTTTTGGATAACAAGGTCTATTTAAAAGTGAATAAATAATGAGTATGTGGATACAAACATTGAAAAGTGAATATACAAGGACTTAGTTAAGGTCGCCGCTTTAACTCAATTTTATAATGGTCTAATTTTGCGCCATTGTTTACTGCTTGAATCCATTACTTTACGCATCGATGCCACTAAATATTCGTATGAAATATCATTTGCGTCGGCATGCGGCATTTATATTTAAATAATTCAATTACGTAATTAATTTAGAAAAACATAGATAGTTGTCTCCCTTTTCGCGAAAAGTAGACTATTAACGTACATACGACGTATTTTGCTTTGTTTTTTTTTCTTTTTGTAAAGAATTTATTGAATCAATAAATGGCAGAACATAGTTTGATCCCGTTTTCAAATAAATTTGACGTTTTCAATAATACGTCTACAGCGTCTACACCATTGTATCCGTTCCTGATATCAGACACTGATTAAGTTAAAAACACCGATTAAAATTAAAGAAACTAATTTTAGTTAAAGAAATATTCACAGTTACCTTAGTATGAATAATAAAAGTTAAGATAACCTAATAAGGTAATAATTGAGCATTTGGCTGGTCAAGTGGTCACCTAGTACCTACTTACATGTACACAGATACACAATATAATACATAAATCACATAACAATTAAAACAATGTCTTGGAATCCTCATTCAGTAAGTTCTAAATTTAAAATATATGCAACCAACAATTAAAATTTAATTAAAGTTCAATTATATATATACCCCTCTCAGACTTTAATAATAGACTTAGGTTTTTGTATAATATCTACCATATAAATAGATATACTTAAAACTTTCCTATGTTTAAATATCAAAAGAAACTGCGGTCGAATACACACCCCTTTCAGACTTTCGGAATATGCATAAGTTTATAAAATTCACCCGCAAGAATAAGTCAGAATTTCCCTTCGTCATAATTCGAGTAGAAATAACAGTTGTGATCGTCATATTTCATTTTAGGTTTCCTACGTTGTGTTTTATTTTTAGTTTTAAAGTAATCACAGATTCTTTTCTAGTTGTGTTACATCACTCACATCAAAATATATTGGTAACACAAAGTCTAGATCCTTGGTCACGCGGCGCCACGTGTAATGGTATCTGAAGTGTATTTAATTCTGGCTCGACTTTATTTCTTAAGGGAACGAAATAGTTGTGAAAATAATTTCTTAGTAATAAGTAAGGTCTGAGGTAAGTAGGGGTATTGATTGATAAGTCACATGGCGATTTATAAAATTTAAATATATTATCGCAAATTAGTAAGGAAAGGTGTGTTCCTATTCGATCTATTAAGTATTAAATACATAACAAAATCTTTAACCTTATTAAAGATTACTAGACTATTACGAAATTAACAATTACTATCATACCAAATAAAATTACTTCTTTAAATTTACACAAAGCAAAAGTACCTAAACACCTTCCTTTTCTGGGAACATAATTCAATATATTTTGCTAAAGCCAGGGAAACCCAGAAAAACCCGGCAAAAGCAAGTATTATTTATGCTAAGTAAATAATAATAATTATTACATTACACCGTAACATTAATTACAAATACAACCTCTTGAATGAAAATTCCAAGACAATAATGTATAATATAACACTCAGAAAATTCAATTATATTTAAGGACTCCATACACACAGAAATACTGTTATATATTAAATTGACATCAACATTAAGTGTCCACAATATCTTAGCCTGTTCTCAGAAATATCAGTAAATAGGGATTCGAACCCCCTGTTTGTAAAACAATCCAATATAAGGTTCTTTGGCTAATATCAATTGAACGAGGATCGAACTCGTTTAAATATTATCATGATTAAGTATCAGTCATAATCTGATTATCACAATGTTAAATTATACACAGTGGTTATAGAACAACACATAAATGGATCAGTAAGACATTACTGATCTACACTGTGACGTACAATCTCCGATCATGACTTAAAAGTACAACAATGTCATAATCACTTACTCAAGTCTTAGGTATTTAAATATCGGGAATCGAACCCAACACAATATTATAATTCTATACACAAATATCACACAAGGACAATCAAAACAATCATAAAAGGTATGTCGTGTGTACTCAGTTATTATCATAAAAGTGGTCAATATTAATGTAACCAATTATTTACAAAGTACCTTATAGTACCTATATTATTTAAACCAATTTAATTAATGAAATATGATTTACATATATTATTTAGAATGCACACGACACAATTGGTAATAAAACACTTAGCTGTGAATACTGGATCGGCAACCACTGATTCTAATGTACGATTTAGATAATTAATCTAATAATATTCCAAAAATATCGAAACTGTTACAGAACTGCGCGACCCGCATTCTTCCCGGCTGTAATCGAAGTGTCCTCTCTTAATTTTTAACAAAATTAGGTAAACTTAATTACTATGGCACTTTTTACAAAATATAATCTTAGACTCTAACACAACACCACAAGGATTATCTTCACTTGTCACTCCTCTAGGATTTTTCTATTCCCAAACCGCGGGGTGTTTCGTCTTGCTCTCACTTAGACCGTAAGTTATCGTCATCTCTCTCGTCAGTTGGTGCCGCCCTCAACTCCGGAGTTGCTTACAGATGTTTTGCGGGGCTGTAACAGTAAAAACAACAGAGTAGGATCTACATTGCATAATAGACCCTATGCCAAGGTTGTTGAACAATTATTGGTGTATTTTTATAGTTCTTCCTCTTGGTGCATTCCTCGAAATGTCTTTGTTTGTATTTTCACACACTTAGCAATAAGTATTGGCCATAAATATGTCCAAAGCATTTTGTACAAGAGTGTTGTTTTAGGTTATTTATTACTTGTGCACTTTCATTATCTCTAATTTTAAAAGTCCGTTCTTAAAATTTATTGCGTGCCATTAGTGGAAATATATTGATTCCAACACTTCAGTTAATTTTTTGTAAGATAAGACAAGTATATCTTTATTTAACTTTCATACGTATATATTTAGTAGATGTAATTAGGTTGCCATTACAGAGAACACAATTTTTAAGCTCCAAATGTTTGCATTTGTTCTGCAGGTCATTGCATCTCCTGTCGAGGCTCTTCATACTATCTTCATATGTAATCATTTTCTCCTCGAAATCATCGATTTTATCAGAGTAGTACTTCAGGCTTCGTTGTAGCTCATCTGAGACGATTTTTTTCACTTGAACACGCAATTCGCTTAGGAGTTTTAGAATTTCTGGCTGTTTCATGGCCTCACAATTAGTGTCGGGGGCCTCCTCCTCCTCCGTGGCGTCGGTATCCGGCAATATGAAAGAACTACGTTTTTGTTTGCCGGCACATGTACGACATTTCCACTCCGCAGAATCTGTTTGGTGCAGTAAGTTTAGCTGGTCATTCGTCAGTGAAACGCAGGAACCATGGAACCATTTAGAGCATTTGGTACACAGTATTCCTGGGCTCTTTTTACTAATTAGCTTGGGGCATTTCGAACACTTCGCCATGTTGAACCGCGTTTATTTATAGGTTATAAACACTAGAACACTGTCTCCTTGAGTTAAGGCGCAAATTCCAATGACAGTCGGTAAATAGACGCGCGTCGCTCACGCCATTACAATGTCACTTAGGTGTTCTTTTTGATCACAAGTTGTACTTCACTCGCAACTTTATTATATTTTATACATCCACAATATATTTCGTTGCACTTAGACGCACAGTTTCATATATAATAAGTGTATTTTACTAATCTAGAACCACAAAAAGTTAATTTATTACTACAGAACGATGCCGAAACACAGCAACGCTCAGTGTTGCCAGAACGCGACTCTCTAATCACTAAGTATACGGTGGATTATGACTACAATTCATTTAAATATTTTTTATGGGTCTTTTTTTTAATACCGCCAACAAGTTATTTACATCAAATTAAAGCTTATTAAATACACTAGGTATCTTTAAAAAAATATTTAAATTTTCTAGCGTCATGACTACTATGTAAAAACACGACACAAAAAAAAAACAAAATCACGAAATTTTCATAAATTTGTTCATAATTAATTATTGGTTGATTTTAGCAATATGGTGTATATGCAAAATATGAAGCTTACAGATATGCCTTTAATTTTGTTCAAGAGTGTAATTAGATATATTTAACAGTTCTCGAGATATACTTGATTTTGTAAAACTTGAGATCCACCATCTTTGATTGGCCCCCATTTTTGTTAAGTTGCACTTATAAATGGCAATCTTGCATTTTTGACGTTTTTATAAGCTTACCTAACAGCCGTGAAAAGGAAAATTTGTACCTCCTAATTTTAACCATACCTGTCATACAACAGAAATCTTGAAATAGCCCGTATGCCTATTAGCTACCACTTTGAGATGCCTACCATACTTTTTTAACATCCTTATGAATATATGTCTAACTACTGTAAAAAGGACACTTGGTACCCCCAAATTATACCGTTTTCTAATTTCAGACCGACTAGCCCACGGACTACTAATGGTAATTTAAGTCGAATAATTTCAAAACGAAACCGTTCCTTCTCAAAAATAAAATATTCACGGCGCCCACGAGAAAAAGGAAAAAAAATAAACATCCAGGTTACAGGTATTCCTGACACTCAATAAAAACTAGTCCAACATTTTTATACCTAAATACATATTAAAATCTTTACCATTTCGATAAGCATCCTGTAGATGTTAAATCATGAAATTTCTCTTCAAAATAAAATAACCAATATGAATGAAAAAAGCTGTCCAAAAATAGGATGAAAATGGTAAAAATAAAACAAAACATCGCTTCTAAATAAAAAGGTTTCTCATCCAATTATCCGCTCTCGTTTATGCGGCACCGTAAAACATAAATGTTTTTTACGAAACCCATATAAATGTATATGTATTTGTAGGTAATCTACATTTATTGTCAGTGCTATTGCTATTGTCAAAAATATCTGGGCTGTAATTGTTGAGAATCATTTATGTTCATACAATACATAAATAAATATCTTGGAACATCTTTACACAAATCGACTTAGTCCCGCGGTAAGTTCAATTAAGGCTTGTGATGTGGGTACCATGCGACGATATACTTAAATACATAAACAGCCATGACCAAGGAACAAATATTTGAGATAAATGAATACACAACAAATGAATACCCTTGCCGGAAATCCGGAACCTGCAGCTTTGTAGGCAAGGTCACCTCCAACTAGGCTACGGAGGCTGACAAGACTAAGCAATTGAAGTGTTCTGACTATTTGTTTATAGAAGATTGATGATGGGCAGCATCATTATATTAATCACACTTGTCCAGCCCAGTATTGTTTTGATCAGTTACTTCCTAATGCGTCCATACGCATAGGCAATGAAGACAAACCTCTGTCCAGCAGTGGAATAGCCTGAGCAGGATGCTTAGCCAAGTCACCAATCGCTAACGCTTAATCGTCAATCGTAAACGAAAGGCAGCTGTCAACTGTCTTTGTCGCACTAATATGAAATACTGACAGAGAGGGAAAACTACGATACGCTACTAAGCGTCAGCGATTGGCAACTTGGCTAAGCAAGCAGATGATGGTGGTGTGGTGGTGGATAGTGATAAAGTAAACACAGTTAAAATACGAGATTATTAACCCTTGATCTAACACGAGTATTATCAGTTTAAATCATAATAACAATAATAAAATAGAATAGAATAGAACTTTATTTAGAACGCTCAATTTAAACTTCATTACAATGACAGTTGTGCACATTTATAAAGCGTAACTGAAAAGGTCCACACTCAGCTTCATGCCGAGAGACCCTTGAGGACCCTGGCGCTGGTCTTCCGTGGGGACCCTTCCGAGGGAGCGCAACTACAAGCTACATAATAATAAATATTTGATCTAAGTTTATACTTTTAACTAAAATACTATTTCCACCAAATCGTGAGTAACAATATACCTAAGGTGTTTTTAAATTAGCTACCGACACCTAAGAGTATGGTATGTAACTATGCTATTTGTATTCAGAATATAGAAAAACTTTTCTATGGGACTCGCATCAAATTTTGAAAAAAAAACTACACTTGTCCATACAAAGCGATCCCACCGGCTTATAAAAATTTCATGTAACGTGTTTTTTGAGATTTCAGTATAGGAATATAAGGAAAGTTGTTGGTTATCATGAACACATGCATATCGGTGACTATGGTGGTAGTGTATAAAATTTTCAGGCAATAGGTATATGATACACGTCTGGTTCCCAGTTGAAGCCATCAATAAAACCCGCTGACTGACGTACAGTCGGCTCAAAAAGAAGGAATAGAATTGCGTGGAGCGCAAATTGGTGATGTCAACGCTATGTTCGGACCGAACGAGCGTAGATTACTGCAAGGGTTCCCGCATTTGTTATTTCATCATCAGATCTGAATCCATTGCTGGCCATAGGCCTCTCCCATTAACTGTGCGTATAGACGCATTAAGAGGTAAATGACCATAATCGCCACGCTGGGCCAGCGCATTGGCAATCGCAGTAATGTGTCCGTCCACTTCATCCACTACGATGATGCTGCTGCCCATCATCAATCTTCCATCAAAGAACAGTCATTCTATGAGTCGACTCTTACGATATCTGCGGGAAGAGATGGGGTGATGTCAAATGCATCCCTACCTGCCGTAACCACAGGGCAATAGTACATTCAGGCCGGGAAAATGAGAATAGGTAACGAGGCCGGGAATCCGTTTTCACGCCGAGGCATGCATAGTGCTTTTCTCAAACATAAAAAGAAATGCAAAAAAATAACAATGACAATGTTGTCGAAATTACAAAAAAGTTACGTTGCAGACCTAGGCCTGAAAAGTGTTATGAAATTCCATTTCCATCCCAGTGAGTCACTGCGTCCTAAACGCGATACTTCCGAGTCTATTTTAAGGAATGTAAAGACAATATTTCATTGCATGTTTGAGAAAGTGTTATTTATTTAAACTTTATTTTACTTAGGAATGACTTTTCATCCCCAGTTAAGAATTATCCATCAAAAAAATTTTTTTCGACGACGGTGAAAGTTGGAGCCCGAGTGGAACGAGGGCGACAATGACCCGAGTTAAAAAAAAGTTTATACACGTGTATTGAACGATTTTTTTCATAACAAGTGCCTTAAAAAGACAAATTTACGCACGCGAAGCGTGTGCAAAGTTTGCTTTTCGGCACTAGTTAGGAAAAATTTTTTTTTACGATATTAACTAAAGTCGATATATACCAGGCAACTTCTATTATTGTCCCAAGTAACCTGTCCAATTTAACGAGAATGTAAAAAAACACCGTGTAGAATAACTTTTCGCCAAGGATCCCCAACAATTGGCGCTGCACAAAAAGTCTCAAAGCTGAGCGATGTCCCGACGTGGCGCTATGTCACACGTTTTTGCACGTTTTAGTGCGTTGTGCTTTTAGAAAATTGGTCACATGACTATTTTATGGACTTGAATAGTATCACTGCTGACTATGTATTAATAATTGAACATAGTAGTGATTTAAACTTTAAAAAATATAAATTATAAATGTTGGATGTCATATACTACAGAAATTTCTTTGGTATTATGTCATCCAATATTTATAATGTATGTAGTAAGTAGTGTGACTACTGACAAAAAATAAAAAGTTCAAATCAAAATATAAAGTGAATAAATAATTTGGGTATCTTGCCTTTTCGCCGAAAATTGTATTGCTGAATTTCACTTCCCAACCAACTTTGATTTGAGTTTTTTCCTCCTACATTTAAAAAAATGTTTTACTCCTAAAAAAACATACAAATATTAATATTGATTTTAGAAACTTGATTACCACGATCGACTAATGTGATTCAGTTTAGAAACTAATTTGAATCGCGATATGTTAGATCCATGGATCCATAACTGTCAAAAACTGATAAACTGAATATCAACTGAATCATAATATTTTCTTCGGTTACCGCGAGGATTACACATGAAATAAAACTATGAAAACGGATAAACTCGCGTATATTAACTAATTTTATGCAGGTTGCGGATGACAGTCATCCGCAGACCACGAACCCTGTAAAGTGTTCGAAACGTCGGAATGAAGTTAAAATTAGTTAATATACGCGAGATTATCCATTTTCATAGTTTTATTTCATAAACTGAATCACCTTAAAAGATCATAGTAGCCCCCGAGACTAAATTTGAGACATGAATTATCCATTAATTTCATTTAAATTATTTCTTTAGATACCTACCTACTTATTTATCAACTACATTCAACTGTATCAACAATTCAACATAATATCCATTATTATGTTCATGTTGTCGCTTTGACCCAACAGCACGAGTCTTCATTATAGATGAGAATGACTCATAATATTTATTTGTATTTACATCGTTTTATTCGTAATAATATTATCACATATTTCCAATTCAACGTTAACTACGCAATAATTTGTTAGCAAATGGACTTTTGTCCAAATTGGCATTGTCAACTGAGAGGGCAATAAAAAAGAAATAAAAAGTATTAATCACATTCTAATGTAAGGCCTTTCCTATTCGCAAATAAAATACGAGCCGCCGTAACGAACGAAACACAGGGTACTACGGGCAGCTGCTTCAATATTAGGAAAATCCTATTGGTCAAATGTAAAAATATTTCCGTTTGCTGACAGCAGTAAGAATACATTTGTCACCACCCCAATTACTCTTCCCGCGGGTGTCGTAAGAGCCGACTAAGGGATTGAAGTGTCACTGACCATTCTTCGATAGAAAATTGATGATGAGGAGCAGCGTAGGCTAGATTCACACGAAGTATTTTTCCTCGTATACTGTAAACGAGATTTTCTCGAACGTCGTAGTGACAATAGACTTTGAATAATAACGTTCATCGATCCCGCATACCGTATTCGAGAATGCGTGTGAACGGTACTACACAAAGTCTATTGTCACTACGACGTTCGAGAAAATCTCGAATACGGTATACAACAAAAAAATACTCCGAGTGAATCTAGCCTCATCTTAGTGGACACATTACTACCCAGCGTGGTGATTATGGACATTTACCTCCTAATGCGTCTATACGCAATACTACAGGTATGAAATAAGCTTATTTCTGTGTATTTTTAGCAGGATTCCTTGTTGTCCCTTGAGAATACCAGGGCAGGGAGTTCATTCCACAGCCCAGGTGTTTGTGGGAGATAATATTTGTTATAATATATACCTGACTTTTTAGCCGACTGACTGTTATTTATGGGGGACTTCAACGCGAAACTGGGCAAGAGAGATGGTGACGAACTGCGGGTGGGGCAATTTGGGGTTGGACGGCGGAACCACCGGGGCCATCTGCTGGCTGGTTTCTTGGAGAAGGAGGGACTCTACATGATGAACTCCTTCTTTAAGAAACGCGAGCACAGAAAATGGACTTGGATGAGTCCCGACGGTGCAACTAAAAACGAGATCGACTTCATCATGTCGACGAAGAGACATATATTCAACGATGTTTCTGTGATCAGTACGGTTAAAACCGGTAGCGATCACCGCCTGGTAAGAGGCACGTTGAATATATGTCCTAAGCTAGAACGCTCGCGACTGATGAAGTCTACGCTCCGTCCTGCACTCCATCTCCAAAACCCCGAGAGCTTTCAGTTGGAACTCCAAAACCGTTTCGATTGCCTAGGCGATGATGTGGACGTATTCAACGACGGGTTTGTGGAAGCTGTCCATAGCGCTGGGTCTAAGTTTTTTAAGACCCAGCGGACAAATAAGACCAGAAAGCTATCAGACTCCACTCAGAAGCTAATGGAAAAAAGAAGTGAACTGGTTCTACAATCCTCAGTTGATGCGACTTTATACCGGCAGCTCAACAGACAGATCTCTAAGTCCCTCAAACGCGATATGCGCCAATTCCGTACCAAGTGTATAGAAGAAGCCATCGAGCGGAACAAGGGCTCTAAAGTTTTTGCAAGGGATCTGTCTGTTGGGCAAAGCCAGCTCGCCAAATTAAAGACTGAGGATGGTAGGATCGTCACATCCAGATCTGAGCTGCTGAGTGAGATAGAGGGTTTTTATGGACAGCTGTACACGTCAACTAGCAGACCCGAAGTTGATCTAGCGGAAGACCTCAGAGCTAGACTGACCCGACACTATACAGAAGATATCCCGGACATCAGCCTGTGCGAGATTAGAATGGCTCTTGAACAGCTCAAAAATAACAAGGCGCCTGGGGAGGACGGAATTACAGCTGAGCTTCTGAAGGCGGGTGGTAAACCGATCCTTACGGCCCTTCAGAAGTTGTTCAATTCCATCTTACTGGAAGGGAGAACGCCAAAGGCATGGAACAGAGGTGTGGTGGTACTGTTCTTCAAAAAAGGTGACAACGCTTTATTGAAGAACTACCGACCCATCTCACTTCTGAGCCATGTCTATAAGCTGTTTTCAAGAGTCATTACGAATCGTCTTGCACGCAGGCTTGATGACTTCCAGCCTCCCGTATAGGAAAATCAATAAATACATTCTTATCAAGTAACGGAATTATACATAAAAAACAGTTCGGCTTTCAGAGAAATAAGAGTACATCGCAACTTTTATCTTTATTTACAGATGAAATAAATGATTACCTAGATAAGAAATATCATGTTCTTACAGTAATGATTGATTTTACGAAAGCTTTTGATACATTAAGTCATGTTACACTGTATGAAAAATTGAAACAAAATGGTATACAGGGTCCTATGCTGGAACTTATAAAAAATTATCATAGCAACAGATATAACGCGGTAAGCATCGCGGGCGAATCGAGTGACCTAATTCCAACCTTATGTGGTACGGCGCAAGGTTCGATTTTATCTCCGACTGAATACTTAATTTACGTAAATGACATGTGCAAAATATTTCAGCATGGTTCTGTATACCAATTTGCAGACGACACTTGTATAATTGTAGCACATGAAAACCTAGAAACTGCACAAGAAATGATGCAGCATGACTTTGACGCAATATGCAAATGGGCTCACGATCTAGGCCTATCGATCAACTACCACAAAACTAAACTTATGCATATTCACTCTCCGTATAAAAAAATATCCTTAACGCCAAAAATCGTGGCCCATGAACATGATTGTTTACATGCGCCTAGTCCATCTTGTAACTGTACACAGCTAGAAATTGTAAAGGAACACACCTACCTCGGATTAAAAATTGATCATAATTTTAATTGGAATCCACATATAAACCATGTATGTAACAAACTTAGATCTTTGTTGTCAAAATTAATTGTAATTAAACATAAAGTCCCCTATAACACATTAAGACTACTTTACATGTCAATGGCAGACTCCGCTATAAGCTATGCGTTGGAAAGCTATGGCAGATCATACAAAACTTACCTTAAGAATATATATAATCTTCAATTACGTATACTTAAAATGATCGTGCCTGCGAAAATTAAATACAAATATAAAAATAACTATGAAAATTTATTCAGTTATTTTCTTCGTTCTCTAGTTTATTATCTTTTAGCGTAAAGCTTTCAGCTAGTTAAAGATGATCAAATATTTTGTCATGTTTTGTTTTAGCAATTTTTGTACACTATTTCATACAAATTTCCTATTTTAAGAATATTATTATAGGTTCAACGTCATCACAAGGTTTATTAACGTTCCACCGAATCAGGCTCTCGCAACGCTCCCCTGAGAATTCAGTAGACGTCAGATCCGAAACCGTTAACTCGAAAAGTAAATTTGAACTAAGACTAATTTAACAATTTAAAAACCAAGCGATCCCTGTAAACAGCCAGCTACTGCATAACTTGGGAGTTTACAACAATGGCGCTGGAACCAATTTAAAAAACCCGTTCATAAGCTCCTTATGGTAGTTGAAATAAAGTCTACAATCCTGCAATTTACAGCAGAAGATTGTTTGTACAATTTACTTCCCATTTTAATGAAGCATTTGATTTCGCTTTACGCACCACAGTTAGAGTTGAAAGTCCTCTGACTGGGTTGAAACGAGAAAATTGGTGGAAAATACGTGAGAACTCTCCACGTCGTTGCTATGTCATGTAGTTTAATGGAATTAAGGTTCATAATTGCTTGTTTGAACGGTAAACCGTTGATGGTGTCACTTGGTGCATTTACGGAGGTCGGTACAGTATTTGCATTGTTAATACACTGATTCAATATTATCGACGTGCTGTCGTTAAGCCAGTCAAGTGTTGTTTTAAATATTAAAGTTCGTTTTAAACGAGTATTGCATTTGATGTTTTACAAGTTATGGTCATATTTTTGCTTTATTCTGTGTTTTCATTTGTTTTTAAATATTATGAGTATTTCAGTTATCATGTTTGCATATGAACTATGCATATTCTTTATGTATATTATAATCTTGTTTTGTGCTGTACTTTGTTATGTGTTTTCCTGCTTGTTTTTTTACTATTTGAATCAATGTTCAATTGTTCATACATTTTCAGTATTTCATCCCACAACTTTCCTTTTTTATCTGTTATATTATATACTTTAAGGCTTAATAATTGCGTCCAAGCCAGATTTAGAATTATTATTATTATTAGTAACCTGTATTGTCCCACTGCTGAGCAAAGGCCTCCCCCCATTTTTTCCACTTTTCAAGGTTTTGTGCAGTGTCTGACCATTCCTACAGAAACGAGTCAAGCTCATCTCGCCATCGCCGACGGGGTCTTCCGGCTCTCCACCTCGAGATGTTGGGCTGTCACTCTGTGGTAATCTTGGCCCACAGAACACTTGCCATGCGGGAGACGTGTCCAGCCCAGTCCCACTTTAACGTCGCCGCCTCCCGAGATACATCAGCAATTTTAGTTCTGGAGCGCAGTGTTGTGTACCGGATACAATCTGTTAACTTTACACCTAATATACTGAGCTCCATTGCTCGCTGACAAACCCCGAGTTTGGTCTTGTGAGAAGCCAATAACCAAGTCTGTGCACCGTAGGCGAGTACTGGGAGTATGCACATGTCCATAAGTCTCCGCTTTAGTGATAGCGGGAGGTCACCCTTCATCAGATGTTTCATGGACCAATAGCTCCTCCAGATTTAGAATGTTATATTTTAATTAAACAGTAAACAAAGCAAACAGTGAAGTGTCCGCTGACATACAAAAGCAAGTCAAATGTCTACAAACATTATTAAGTGATGTTATTGCTTCAAAATATTATAATATATATATGTAAACGAATGTACTAAATCCTGCAAATTAATTTACTGACTAATCATGACTCTTATTACCATCACCATAAAGCGCACAAATAGTAAATTAACTGTGTCAGCGATGGTACTTGGTTTATTACATATCCAACTACATTTCGCAGGGAACTAAACAATGGATTATCCCAAAGCCCGGTTAAGGGTGTACTAATTATTATCAATTGGGGACCGAACAACCAATTCCAATGAATTTATTAGCCTTACCCAAGGGAGGGTTCCTACCACGAGTTCGGAAGCATTACAAC
>JALPQI010014538.1:0-23984 GCA_025490895.1 Thaumatotibia leucotreta
GAAATATCGTGATTCATACTTTCTCGATATTCACTCCCTTGCGACCACGGGCGAAATATTCGACCCGACCAGTCACAGATTAAATGTAATGTACCTAAGTCATAGTTTAGTAATTTACTTTTCTAGATACGAGTAGATATAAGTATATACTTATATTTCATAATTATCATCATAATATTAACTGAAAGACTTCGTACTACTTGTATTTAACTATTTATTTGTTTCAAAACCCACTAATGCTTGAAGTTTTGATGTAGATAAGAGAATACTGGTACCAACTTTGACCTTAATAAGTGATGCTTTGATTTTTGTTTTGATTTGTAAATAGATAATAAATATGCAATCGTTTTCCGCGCCCATAATATTAAGAAGTGGAACTCGTTCAGTTTGGAATCTTGAACAGGCCGCCAAACCTGATAGGACGCCCATTTTCGACTCAACCGGATTGCATATTTAATTAGATCTCTACACAAAAATATCTAAATAAAACTAAAAATAGACATTACCTACACATAAAGTCAACTGGTTTGTCCAATTCAATAACGATCGATTATCAATTATTTACGAGAAACTGTGGCATCGCTAATTTAACAACTAAGGTAAAGAGAAAAGTAAGCGCATACTCGTAATTAAATTTGCTAATTTTACGTTTTCTTTGCAGTTGGAAACCCATGTGCAGTAAACAAAGATACTTATTTAGTATTCTTCGTCCACTATTCTTAAGAAATACACAAATCTGGACACGATACCTGTTCTACATACAAGACAAAAGATGAGTTTAATGCCTGTTACCTAGTTTGTAACAGATACTACTGACCCGTCTATGGATAGGAATTAATCAAAGTTTCAGGAAAAGAGTACATAAAAGATAAATATGTAATTTTGATTCTTCTTTTTATTAAACATAATTGAAAAATAATTTGGCTTAATATAAATAATAGTAAATTACTTACAATTTATACATAAACTGTGACTTGTTTACAATAGTTTTATTAATAAAAAGACATGTAAAATAATTTCGTGTTGTATTTTAAAGTAGCAACACTACTATGTATATAAATTATAAATATTAGATGTCATTGTCATATACCAAAGAAAAAATACCGAGCTTACCAACGCCGGAGGTGGGATTTGGATTTGAACCTACGCCCTCAGCTTTCGTGGCTGATGCCTAAACTTTTCGGCCACTCCAGCTTAGCGGATACAGGTCGATCGGTATTCGTTGGTAAGCTCTGTATTTTTTTTTTCCTCTTGTATGACTTATGTTGTGACTTCTGATTTGCTTACAATTTATTACATTTATTCTTCCGTTACAGTAATGCAATTCAATTTAGAACTGACACGATAAGTAATAATGTGAATAGTTAATTACCGACGTGGATATCGTTCTCATCTGCGTAGGCACACAGCTATTACATAACACAGCGTTCAATCGTGACATTGCATGGCCTGTGAGCTGTGACCTAATCAAGCTACTTAAATACTGCAAATTGTTTTAATAGATGATGCGCTTAAGGAAAGTCCAAATCCATTCTCGCATTGCTTGTGATACTCATATTATGACTTTGTGGCGAAATTAGTCAACTTCAACTTTCAACCTCCTAAACTAATACTTTTATCTATTTTCTACAGTCAAAGTTGATCGATCGTCGCTTTTATGTAATATTTTCTATCAAATTGAGTCGTCGCTATGTCACGAACCATAACTATAATTAAAATTAATCATATTTGCCTCCACTTTAGCCTAGTGCGTGGGACGGCCAATCGTTGCATGCGGGTCACAAACGACAATTCTAGTTATGTAATTATAAGATTGTAGAATCCTAAAATTTGTATTATAGACATATAACTTATAAATTTCGTTCGTTTTTTAGAAAGAAGGTGACTCACACTTTAAATAAAACAATTTGAGTAGTTCCACAAAAATATGTTGTGAATCAAAAAAATAGTCAAAGTTATGAGCCTTTTGTAAATATTAGGCATAGGTACTTTTATGAAAAACTTCATTTTAGAATTCATACCAGAATACATTTTTGCTCTACCAAGTACATTACAGTACAGTACAGGTAATTAGGAACCGACCGATACAAGATTTATGTTTAAAGGCGGTTTCCTATTTAATGCAACAACTGTTTTCAGTCGACTACGGAACGATGTGTGGACTTTTTACTCTTCTTAGTAGTTAATATTTGTAGAGCTAAAATGATTCAATTTGTTCTAGCAATCAATAAGCACTACGTCTTCACTCGGGCCATGGATGACCCCTCACGTGGTTGGCCGCGTTTAAATATAAATCGTTCACTACGAGTATTTCGTTCATAATAAATGCTGTCTACGAAACTAATATTCGAGAAGCTTCCAGACTAAAATACTTGTCAGTTTCATGATGACTAAATTAATAAATTACAAATAATTTTCGTCAATTAGGATATTATTAATATAAATACACGTTTAAATTAATTACTTATTGAAATGTGCTAGATAGTAAGTGGGTGATGGCTTGATGAGGTCTGTACATATTACCTCTTTATAACCAAAAATTATGTATTGTATAAGTAAGTCAACAAATCTACTGATTTCATTAGTCCAAAATGATAAAAGAGTTTATGCTTGGGATATGACTCATGTTATTATCAATAGGTACTGAATTGAAATGAAAGGATTCAATTCAATTATTTTTAGTCACTACGCGCTAGATATTTTGTAGGCATTTGGTTGATTGTGCGTCGCGCAATTTCAATGCTACGGACACGAAAATTTGTTAAACGTTTTTTTCTATTATTTATTTGCTTGTATTTTTTGGAAACTTATTGATTGTATTTGTCATGATTTTACCATCCTAGACGGAGTGAGTAAAAGTATTAATTATCTTAGCCTAACCGGCCCAATCTAGTTGCAGCTGTGAGGTGGAATCACTGCCTGAAGTAATGAAGTCGTCAACACCGCAGTGCTAATGGTAATTATCGTGTTGCTATGATCGCTGCCTTCGCGGTCGTCGAGTGAGACGAACGGATTACGCCGGTTACGATTTCGAACGAACCGATCAACCGTGACCGATTGCGTTCGATCAGAAATAATGAGTGCGACGCCGGCCTGAGAAAATTGATAACCATTTTGTTGAGTTAAGATTTCTTTCATTTATATGTATCCATCGTATTATTGTACAACGACTCAGGAAGCCTGAGGTCCGCATGGCAAGGCAACCTAATCCCATAATTTTGAGTTGGTATTTATTTTGAAGAAAGGGTTTGATGCACTCCCGAACAGCGCTAACTTTGATTTGTTCGACCATTCGTTTAATAAATGGCGTTTTTTTATTCATACACGCTTGATCCCTAGCCAACATAGGTGAGATGGGAAACTATTAGGTATCTCTAAGTGACTTTAACTGTTACATGTTCTTAACCTAACCTACCTATCCTCGAAACTACTACGTCACTCTGTGTCAGTCGGTAAACAGACAATTCCATGCTATCAAAGTCATGTAACTATAAAAGAATTAAAGCCACAAAGCCTTCAACTGTCACCACGATCAACATGATAGAGACGTAATGCCCCAAGCGTGTCAACAGACCAATAAGAGTTTTACGAGCCTACATTTAGGATGTTCCAAAGCTGGTCGTATCACTAAACGGAGATTGCATGGATTCCCCGACGTACGGGCGAGCGTTATCGGGCAATTATACCTCTACTTATACTGTAATAAAATGAACTACGTCAGACTTGAACAGTACATATACCTATTGCTCCTAACCTACCCACACAAATTCAACACTTCTGGCTGACATCCATTGCATACTTGTAGTAGGTAACTGCGGATTCAATTGTTATTGCTAAGAACAAATTAAATATATGTAGGCCTAAATATGTATGTTACATGCAGCTTGAATTTCCCAGAGTACATTTTTTTTTAAGCTGAAGCGCAAACTTGCCTATAGTAATTAGATAATGATTGATTAATGTAAAAATAAAAAGATCATTTATAGGTGTAAAAGTAATCAGACGTTGCTGGGTAAATTTAGCAAGAAGGTCATGGATCCGGCATTGGAAGCACCTTGAAAATATTTGCCTAAAACGAAATGTTCTTCAACGCGAACGCGCACTACGATGGTTATTATTAGATTACTCTGTCTTTTCCATCATTAGACTGTCCGACAAGAATACAATGGGTGTCGGGCTAATCAAATTAATAGTTGTGCATACATAGTCACTATAGCTAGACATCGATTGTTACAGCGAATGAGAACCTACGAATGCCGGGCACGTCCACCGGCGTCAGGCCATGATGTGCGAATATTACCGCATCACTAGTAAACAGAGCATAATGTCCAATGAGGTTAGTAGGTACCTTCACTTCGCCACTTACATGGAGATTAGCTTCGGGAAATAATGGCCTTAAATTTAATGCGCGACCTACTTTCAGAGTGGACTCTGAAACGCGTATTTCACTTAGTCGGCAAGGCGCAGGTCAAATAAAACAGTATCGTGTGCGAAATATTAAATCACTTAATTTGGATTTTATCAAGCAGCTCACGTCACTCATGAACGACATTCGACGATTTTACGTCGATGGGCGCTGGTCATGCAAGTTTTTTTTTGTAATAATTACACAAAGGTAGTAGGTACCTAGGTACCTACTACCTTTGTGTAATTTATATCTCATATTTATTAATAGCGTGATGTTTTTGTGACGTGGTTACATTACACGAAGTACATTTATTTAATCTCGTTATTACATTCGAACTAAGTTAGGTATATCAATATTTTAGGTGTCATAGTTTTATTCGCGTAACTTACTCATCACTCACCCAAAATGTTTATTTTTAAAAGCTCTATTGACATAATTCCAGGAGACATGTTTGATATTTTCCTGGCAATTTTATTTTGAGCTGCCCATGTAAAAATAGCAGCCAAATAAAATGCATAGGAAAAGCATTTACATACAAAAGAAAGCACGATAGCCTGAAGCTCTAAAACTACACGCGCACAATATTGTGACCCTTTGGAGCGAGTATAACAGGTGTAACAATGCAACGCTTTTGTTTGGCCCGTCGTAAAATGTTGGGAAAATTCACTACCGCCTTAACCGCTACTCAAGTACTCACGCTTCGTCCAGTGGAAAAGTTTAGATCTCACGAAAGTTTTATAGCGGTTCTTATGATAAACGAGCAAACCACAACAAGTATCATGCTGCCTCGTACCGTAGCGAACGAAAAACCTTCGAATGCTCAGGTGAGACGTAAAACAAAATTAAAGTAGACTCTGGAGCGAATAATAATCCGTCCAATTTTCTGCTCGTGACTTTGAAACACCACGCGGAAATGAAGGAGGTTAGTCAGAAACCTTACAAAGATCTTGTTATTTCGCTTGCATTTTAACCCAAATGTTAGACGTTTTCTAATGACCATGGACAGCAGACTGAACGAATAACCTCTAATTACCTACATTGTTAGCAGCAGATTTCATAATGTCAATGTGGGAAACGTTAATCCTATCGGATTGCATTGGAATCGGTGTAGCATTAAGGGTGTCAAGGCGTAATGCGATGCTAGATCTAGACAAGTAGCTGAAGATGTAGCTGACAAGCAATTACACTCACGCTCAAGAACATTACATAATGAATAACACCGAGCGCTTCAATTAAAGTTAAAAGTGCCAGTGTATCCTCAAGACGTCAAATACAACTTTAAATGTAAATAATATACCCAAAAAAATATTGGTGATGCCATTCCATTAAACGTAAGTCCTAGGAATCTATTTTCAAATAAGCCAATGGCGATGGCGTGTCGGAATCTTATCAAAACAAAAACGGAAGGATTGTTGGTTAATACGCTTGCTTGCGCTAACAGTTGTGCAAATGTGCGAAGGTCCGATGCACTAACAGTCAAATTAAGCCTATTAAAGGTATAAACTTAACCCAGTAATGAAATTGACTCGCAGAATGAGGCTACTTATCGTTGACTCCGTCACAATCGCTAAGGGATCGTTGGGCAACACGATGGGCTCACGTATCGCAACCATTTGGATTTTCGCACGTTCATATCTCAACGTACGCCGCAAACTGGTGAGAATACGTCTCATTGTGCAGGAAACCAGTCAGGGCCGTTCTGTTCGGATCTGGTTTGCGCGTCAACAGTGAGAGTGGAGCTCTCGCCCGCTCCAGGATATAAATATCTATTCATTCATATGGATGACCTTGCACAATACTATAGCGGTTGCTTATTTTAAGATATTAAAGGTTGATTAGACTCGAACGCCTTTCTCTTATTTTATGACGCTTTCGACTTTAAACATTACAGTCTTGTCCGGGTGTTTATTATCTCTAGATGAATGAATCTCGAATGAAAATCTTATTCAACTTCATGAAAATAAAGCCTCTAAGCCAGTTATACTGCTGTAGGTAATTAAAATATTGCCTTGACATAACAGTTTTCTTGTAGTAGCGGTTCAGTAGTAGCTGTGACCGAGCATCTTACTATACTTCTTTTTTTGATGTTAATTGGCTTTGTAATCACGTCATCGATTTAACTACTAGTTTGACCAGTAACCTTCATTTAGTTATTTGTTATTTGGCTGCCGATTTGTTCGAGACGGGTCGTTATCACAGCTCGATCTTGATGTTTATAAACATACATATCGAGTATAATGTTTACATGTTAAATATAGTCTGATGACTATATCTACTTAGGTATACCTATATATTTTACGCCAATAGGTATGGTAGACTAGCTAATACTATTATGTACTTATATATCCGACAAAATGCATACCGTTTACTTTTTCGTAACGTGTTGGATAGTCGGAGATTAATAATGTTTAAATCGGAAAATTATGAGTATCATTATTTTTGCTCCTTAACTTGCTTGGTTCTAATAAAAATATTAAGTAGTAGGTAGGTATTTTAGTGCACCGCACCTGCTTCAAGAATTATGGAGTAACGGGGAAAGGGCCGTTAGATGTTTTTCAGTCGGCGCTAATCAAAGTGAACTTGTAAACAGAAAGCGTAAACAAATCGCTGGCGCTGAGGTAAAAACGTCACGAAACAACGGGGTCTGTCGCAAACGAGACGAATGACCCGCGACAAATGTCAAAACTAAATGTCATTCGTTGAAAGTTGCATTTTACAAGTTCAATGTTTTGAAAAGTACCGCTAATTTGTTTGTTTTGACTTCTTTAAGCCGATCACGTAACTATTATGCAGCCGTATTAGTGTTGTGCTAAAATTAGGTGTTACCAAACAATAGGAGTTAAAGAAGCCTGATAAGTTCGTGAAAGCTTAAACTTGCCACCGCTAGCGGGCCACTTAAATGATTATACACGACTGATTGTACGGGAGCGATTTGCCGCGGGAAATGGGTCCACGATAGAAACTCCTAGGCACCTCACCTGCTCCACAAGTATTCCTCCAAAAGTCTGCAAACTTGCTGCACGCGCTCATCTCGATCGAGCGTCACTTCGCACTAATGCCAATGTATTTATAAACTTCACTTGTACAGTTTCGCAATCCTTCAGTCCAGGTCAGGCTACGGGAAACTCGGTAAAACGTGAACTGGTGAACATGTCGGGCCTACGCGTGTGGTGTGTAGAAAGCCGGAGGTGCTGTCATCGCGCTGCGTGCGGACTCGCGGGCGGCGTGCTACCGGCGCGACTGCCCTCGTACTACTACGGTACTCGGTAGTGGCAGCCGCGCGCGGCGTCCGCGGCAGACGGCAGGCGCGGGCGCGGCAATCGCGCGTTATTAACGTTTGCCCGCGGGGAAATGGGACGATTAGAGGGGTGACGTGTCGGGATTGCCAGGGCTGCTCCCGCGGATACTTTAACTTGAGAACAATGGACTGTCATTGTTCAAATAGACAGCTATTATGACCCTTTCAGAACATAAAGTACTTGCTCGGTTGAAACAAAACGGAAAAGCGCAATACGTTGAAAGTGTGGAAACTGTAGAAATAAACAGTCGTGAATACAGTACTTATAGGTATAAGTAAACATGGATACAGAAACAAAAATTAACTGGTTCTATTTATAACTTAATTGTTATACGAATTCTCTTGAGCTGATTGGAAAAATGTAGGAAAAAAATAAAATTTAAAGATAGGATAATGGATATCGACTACAGACACCTACACAGTCTTAATCCTATTATAATAAAGGTAATATTATTCAAAACACGATTCATAAGTATATATGTTGTAGTAGATATTTATAGCAGGGAAACTGATATGTATTCAAAGAAATAGGTTTCTCTGAACACATAACAATTTCCCAATACTTATCTAAAAATATGATATTGTTGGCAAGACCGTCCTTGTGGAAAATGAGAGGATTATTTTCGCGGAGGCTGCGATCGACGCTGAGCCTCCTCGGCGGGAGTGGCGGGCAAATTGGATCAGCTGCTCGTTACACGCTCATCTATCCACTAAATATCTAACTACAGGTAAATCTACTTCACCAAGATAACGGTATAAAGGTATGCCAAGCCTTATTTTGATCAATTAAGGTTTTCAAAATAAAATAAATAAATATCTTGGAACATCTTACACAAATCGACCTAGTCCCACGGTAAGCTCAATGAAGGCTTGTGTTGTGGGTACCAGGCGACTATATATATAATAGATACATTTAGATACTTAAATACATAGACAGCCATGACCAAGGAACAAATATTTGTGATAAATAAATACACAAATAATGCCCTCGCCGGGATTCGAACCCGGAACCTCCAGCTTCGTAGGCAGGTCACTACCAACTAGGCTACGGAGGCTGACACCAACTAGGCTACGGAGGCTGACCAAATATACCAATAGGAGTATAAAACAGTTATTCCATATTTGGAGTTGTACATTTACAGTAAAAATCGATAATATATTTGCGTTGTTAAAATATTACCAACGTTCACATACTTCCTGAGGTATTCATCAGTGTAAACCTTGCGGGCTCCATATTTGATCCATGAGAAATCTGACCGTGGTTATTTCATAGTATTTCGTATTTAATGCACGCATATTCTTTATTATTACTTATCATGTTTAGGGAAGATTCTCACGAATAGTGGTGTTGGAAAAAACGTGAAATAATAATTTAATTACATGATGCTTACATTCAAATTAAGCAAGCGAGCTTAGAATATTCCCATATAAAAGAGTTCAACGAACTTAGTATCCGCGGGTCCGGAACTGTTGTGCTATTCCCGTCACTTACCGAGTAGTAGTGGTATGAGACTAACCAGCATCATTATCATTGTAGCTAGTTCGGAAGTCATGGCTCAGTGAATATTAGCTTAACATTTTGATAAGGGTATTTTACATTTTAAAGAAATAAACGAGTGGACGACCGCATTAAAAAAATATTTTATCCATTAAGTACAAAACCTAATTTTTTTTGATACAAAATAAATGATTACACATAATATGATTTGATACATATGCAGTGAATTTGTCCATTATCATCATCATCATCAGCCAATTGACGTCCACTGCTGGACATAGGCCTCCCCCAGAGAGTTCCACAAAGATCGGTCGTGAGCTGTCCGCATCCATTGGACACCCGCAACCTTTACCAGGTCGTCGCTCCATCTTGTGGGGGGCCTTCCCACGCTGCGAAATTTGTCCACTTTTTAATTATTACTGTAGAACCTTTTTCGTCAGAAATACGGTATTATTAGGCAAAATTTATTGAGGTATCATCGGACACTACCTATAAATACTCGTAAAACTTTTTCAACCTAAGCAAAAAAGAGATTATGAGATAAATGAATTAAGATTAATGTAGCCTAAATACCTTCGTCCAACTGCTGGACATATCTCTTCCCATGTGTGCGAGGGATGGAGTTATTGTCCCCACGCTGGCCCAAACCTTTGAATCTACTCGGATGCATGCTTGTTTCTTCACGATGCAACTAATTATTATGAGACATGTTTACCCAAGTTCCTAATAGATGATTGAATTGCTATTAAAATATAGAGATATAAATACTAAGATGGATTGTCACGATAATTCGCACATGGCAATTTTATCAAAACCATTAGAGCCGTTTGAGGGAGTGAAGAATAAAATTGCTTCTATAAATAATGTAATACCTTTTGGTATTCGATTATTTATCAGAACTATGGCTCGAATTCGGGGATAGTTTCCGGTATATCCAACTAAAAAGCGAAATATCGGCCGGCCGCACTTATTGTTTTGTTATACAACGCGGCAACGCAGGTAGCGTTATGGCCACTTTTGCACCGAATGACAAGAGGGGTAGGGGGAAATTAGTAAATTGTATTTTTATTTTTTATTTAATTGTGTGTGTCCATGAAATAAATACATTTTTCATTTCGGTATTGTTTGAAAATAATACCGATGTACGATTCAAGGAGGGTTACCGAGGTCTCTTAAATTCGATTCAGTTTAGGATCGGCTTGTCAGTTTAGACAGTTATTCTATGCAACTACCGTGGGACTAGGTCGATTTGTGTAAGATGTGAAAGATGTCCCAGATATTTATATATTTGATTTATTAGTACAACGTGGTAGCCCCCTGGGGTCGATTAACCAGAGCTCGGTAAGCATAGGAAACGACGCTCCGCTACTCCGCCGGGTAAAGGGACCGGACTTGGTGGTCGTGGTCACCGTTATCATTGAATTGGTTTGTTCGATAGTTGCCATAAAACGCAGGAGTTCATGCCGCCGAGTCATCATGAATGAACGATTCGATCGGGTTAGCAACAATAGCAACATGGCACCCTAAGCTAAAGGTCATTAAGTATCTGCAAAACTGTAAATTTTAAATTTTAATTTGATGTGATCATTATTGTCTAAGCCTGTGTGTAAATGCCATACGATAAATAAATAAATTAAGTATACCTGTGATATTATATGACATTAGCATGGCATAGCTGCCGCAGCTAGTCCCTAATTTGACAGGTTCATAAAGTTTTTCAGTATTATTTTTCACTTACAACTAGCGTTGAAAATATCGGAAAAAGATCAAATTCGTCGTTTTTTTCGTTTTTTTTCTGGTTTTTACAGAAACAATCAATGACACTCCTTGCAATCTAATTCAATTGATTTTTCCTCGTTGACATCGCATTCTCCTGGTATAAGTGAAAATAAAATCTAATTCGCATTGGTTTAGAGTTGAAAATTGTAGTGGAAAATTTCATTGATTTTTTCGAAAAAATCCGGGAAAAATGAGCTGTTTGGAAAGAAACGAGATTTAATCCGGAAATTTTCAACGCTATTTCCAACTACACTCGCGGTCAAATAATACGGGTCAGTAATTTGTAATTTTTCATAGAAAATACTGCAAACTGGCTGATTTGAAGTTTGAAGCCGATATTTCAAATATTTATAGGATAGGTACATATCTTTATAACATAAGATTATATTGGATATTTCCTCAATTAGGTAAACATGCAATTAAAAAAAAACATATGGTCGTAGATTAATTTGTGCACGCAACATTTAGTTTAGATATATTTATTTGATAAAGCCAATAAAACGGATTTTTTGATCATTACTTGCTATATATTTTTTTACACACGGAATTATCTGACGATAAAGTTACATGTTTTTTGGATTGGATGAAGAGATCAGGGAAATTCCAATATAATTTCACATTAAAATGAATTACACTTATCATGTAACCGTTTTCAAAATATATTTGAAATTAGCGTGTTTACAGTATTTTCTATGAAAAATAATACCGCGCAATCCGCATTATTTGACCAACACTATAACAGCATTTTTGTATGTAAGAAAAATTTTATTGTATTCGAAAATAGGTTCCAAATCTCCGAATGTGCTGTCGGTCAGTATAAATTTAATCATACAAATATTAAAAGTGTTTAGTTTTACTGGCTAAAATGGTTTGTAGTATACATGTCACCTATTTTCCTATTTACGAAAATCCTGAAGTATATTTTTTGTATGCCTTTTAATAACTTGATAAGTCCCGTCGAATTAAATAGGGAAAAATATTGAAAACAATAATTGAATCTTATCTCTCGCGGGACAGTCAATGGCTACTGTAAGGGTAGAACTGAAGGGAAAATTATTTTATAATTTTGATGTACATACTACGAAACGAAAATGCCTGTTTTAGACCTACTTGAAAAATAATCGCTTGAGTTTTAATTGGATATTTAAGTTATAGAGAAACGAGTTCAGGGGTAAATCACATTTTGAATCCTATCCAGTTTGTAAACATCCCGAGTCCTCCCGCTTGTGAAGTTAGCGATCAATCTTATATCCATGTCATACGGGAATATCTCATATATGTAGGATAATAATAACACCAAAATGTAGTGCCCCTAAATATCTGTAATTATACAGGATGTTACACCACCCACTGAAAACCTTGAACGGGGTGATTTAGTAGGCTATACTGAAAAACTTTTACTACGGGGTCAATCGCGAAATCTAAAAAAAAATCTGTGGTTTTTTTCATATATTGTGACCGGTCGATAACGACATTTTGTATTGTTCATACTCATATTCTTATTTTATACAAAATAATAACTCGAAAGCCATCGCATATTGATGTCAAATTTGGAAATTTTGTTAGTTTTGTCATTTAATTATATTGACCTCCAGTTTCTCTCAAAGCGGTTTTTATACTAAAAGGCTGCACTGCACCTATACCTATTTATGCATGTATGTAAATCTTATGACTTTGAGGAGAAACCGCTTATCAAATGCAAGCCAGTTTGATATATTTAAAACCACTCCTGATTCAATTCTATTTTAAATATTATAACTAAAAAAATACGATTAGGCATCTACTGTATGAATGATTATCACCATATTATTATTATTGCTTTAAACAAATAACAAACACACAATATGCACGGCTAGTAAACTTTTGCTTTGTAAAAGAAAACAAACACGAAGTGTTGATGTATGGCATTTAACAATATTAGTAATGAACTATTCATAAATCATAACAGAAGATATTTAGTTGTGACCTACTCGATACGGTATTTATTTACCATTATACAATTTTATACTCGCTCGGAAGATTTCGTGGTAATTACGAGAATATATCGACGTACAGATTCCGTCATTTTAGGATTTAAGGTATCATGAGAATGAGTCAACTTTGTATTGAAATTGAACTAGTATATTTTAGTCACTGTGCAGTGTGCACTGTACGAAACACGTTAATCAAATAATAATAAAAAAATCTGGAAATAGATTTTTAAGTTGTGATTTTGACCCAGAAAACTACATGCTAGAATACCGCATTTATAATATTAAACTAACCCGCATTTGACGCCCAAGTTGGTCAAGGCTCAGTAGGTACTGTACTTAGGTATTAAGCACTAGCATAGTATATTTAAAAGGGCATAAATGAAATGTATCATATCACATGAAATATAACTAGGGAATCGGACTATATTGCGTATAATAACTAAGCCGTTTCTTTAGTTTATTCATTTAATGTCAATATGTAAAATAAAATTCACAGTTTATACATCTAAATACTAGGTACTTTTTTGAGGCGTCAGAAATCTTGTCTGTACTTTTAGAAATTTGAATTACTTATTAGTTATAATCACTATAAATAATATTTATTACTTAACCAACGAAATACAAAATCACCTGAGTCTCTCACTGATCGATCTTAAACCTGAATGATTTGATGTTGTCATGTTTTCGTGTATACATTCATTACATGTTCACACCTACTTAAAGGTAGTGTGTAATTTATTTGTGGATATGTAGGATGCAGGCCACATACAGCTACTTAAGTCACAGAATTGACCACGAACGATAAGAGTGCGCCTTAATCAATGCGACCTCGTAAGTACACAGAGTAAGAATTCTATTCTAGACTATAATAATTTAATTATCAAGAACGTCAGCCCACGTGTGGCCTCCTGTATCACGCTGTGGTTTCATGAAATCATATGTCAAACTGCTACTTTTTATAAGTTTGCATTGCATGCTTAAACCTAAATTTTCAAAGTATGCAGGTATTTCCCAGTGTTCACATGGTCGAAACGAAAGTGCTGATGTACGTCAGAAAATAATTTCGCCTGAACTTCATTCATTGATCTCATTTTATTTATGTCAATACGCAAAAGTAAATGAGACCGATATATATGGTAAATCGAAACAAAGGTTAAGTTAATTACGTTATTAATTAACGATAAAATACTTAGCTAATTAGCAACTTACGTTAGTTAAGCAAATGTGTATAAGGTATACGTACCCAATTCCTCCTGCGGGTGTCGTAAGAGTCGACTAAGGGATTGAAGTGTCACTGACCATTATTTCATAAAATATTGATGATGGGCAGCAGCGTCAAGTCATCATAGTGGACACATTACTGCGATCGGCAATCCGCTTGCCCACCGTGGCGGTTATGGGCATTTGCCTCCTAATGCGTCTATACGCATAGTTAATAGGAGAGGCCTACGTCCAGCAGTGGACTATCACAGGCTGATTATTGTGATGGTATAAGGTATTAGTTTTCCTTACCTACCTTAGGTTTAATTTGTTAAATATGGATTATTCGTTGTTCATATATATTATTTAGATGTACCTAAGATCCTACTACAACCTACTACACATCTAACACATCTACCTACTAGTTACATGTAGGTAGGCACGTGTTACATTTCTGCAAATATAGCGTTCACGCGACTGTTGTTAATCTTTTATCCATACCTAACCATATCAAATTTCAGTGCGATAATACAATTGCATAATAAATATATATAAAATCAATTTTAAAGAATTGCAATGGTTCGGTTTCTTTAATTTGCATAGTACGTTTTGAGACAAGTGTTTCTAATAATAGGTTTGAACTATAAGGAAACGGTGATTAAACCGATAACGCCTTAAATATTTAATTTGATATTAAGTTGTATAATTAAAATGTCGTCGACCTTAATAAGGCGTAGCGACGCTCGTGTCAATTAACACTTTAGCGTTCATTTGCGCCACGTTGAGGTCTGAGGTCTTATTAAAGTGTCATGGGCTACCGAGAACCACGATCCACGTATGCTTTTGTTGAACTTTTAATTCGGACATACAAGTAAGTGTGACAGGGAGACGATATATCGGCTCATATACAGGGTGTGGCCTGTAACAGGAGCAAAAAATCAAATGGAAGACTCCTCTAACTGCCTCTAGTTATTCGCAAAAGGTCCCAGTGTTTTAAAGTTATCCATTAAGGAGAAACAGTATGTTAAAGTTACGACCTATGAGTGATGTATCTAGGTATCACAACATTGTACCTTATTAATGATTAAACATATTGGTAGTTCAGTGGACATAAAACTAAATGAGCTAAAAAGTTTTTTTGAACTCATGGTTTTTTAACTGGTTTAGCAAAAAAAATTTTTTGTTTTGTGTTACACCGATTTAACTTTTTTGGTATAAGTAGACTGCAGTAAAACTACATAATAAAAAGAAAAAAATTTTTTTTTTAAGTTTTAACTATTAAATTATGACTATTTATTGGGTTATTAGTGTACCGTTTCATTTTTTGCTCCTATTACAGGCCACACCCTGTATATTATATCGTCCACGGAAGGCTCTGTCTGAAATGCCGTAAGAGTGGAAAGGAAGGACTTTATATTTATTTTCATCACACTTGCTGTCTAAATGCGCCATTGCTTGCGTGCATAGAGGGAGTAATAGAAAAGTGAAATTCCCTAGGGGATAAAAAAAAATTCTATGACATTTAATGTCAGTATGTCATTTATAGTTATTTGTTTTACTAGGGAGCAAAGTGATTGTTTAACTCTCGTGCAAATATTGAAACCCGAGCAAGCGAAAGATTCCAGAATTTGAACCACGAGCGCAGCGAGTGGTTCATAAAATGGAATCTTGAGCGATGCGAGGGTTTTAAGGCACGAGAGTTGAACAAGCTTTGCTGCCGAGTGAAACACAACATTTTTCACCACACTAAAGCGAGGAAACATGCGAAATAAAACTCAAACATAACAAATTAGAAGGTAGTTATTTGCAAGTCCTCAACTTCCAAAAAATAAATCAACAAATAATAAAACAATAACATCAAATATTTGTCTTGGCGTGGCAATGCTTAAAAATTCAGGATGATTTCAAAATGAGACTCATGTAGTTATTGGCGATTTTTCTGCGATTTTCGGAATTATCCCACTTTCGTATCTCGCAATTACCCGAAAACTTGAAAATTAAGAGTGAAAGAAAACAAAACACGACCGAACTCGTTTAAATTTTAAAAGAAAAAAATATTCGGATGCGTTCTGAAATTTGCATAGTATCAACACTTTCATTTTCCTATTGTTTTTATTTGTCGTATTTTTAGAACTTTTAATTAAAAGCCTTTTCCAACAAAATGTGGTATTTAATTTGGATTTTAGCATGTTGAATACAATATTATGAAAGGTTCATGTGTATGAATCTGTTTGAAACTATTGAGTTTTCGAACGTACTGTCTAGTTCAAAAGTCAAAAATCTTATTGCACTCTCAGGCCGTATAAGTTATTGCTTTAGTCTATCCAGAAGATTAAAAAAAATTACTTTAACCTCTAGAGATTAAAACACAGTTTTGCGCTCTGAAATTGAAGGACAAACAGCGTGTTTACGAGCAGTGTGGTGAAAATAATATTATGTCTTAAAACTTATTTTTTTGTCGGCAAGTGTGATGAAAAACATTGTATGCATCACGGTCGGTAAGCGGAATACTAACTCGAGTCATAAAAGCATAACACTCTCGTTAGCAATTCCGTACTTACCTCCCTTGATGCACAATGTACTATTGCTACAAGCCTCTCATGACATGTAAATTTTTCACAAAACTCGAACTCTACTTTTATTAAAATACCACCACACCATACAACCCAGAATAATCTAATTAAAATCAACAATTAATAAATATTGAATAGGTAGGTAGCCCATGTTAGACTGTTAGCATTACTTATCGTTATGAAGTGACAGCGTCAACGCTATTTATTTTATTCAAAAGCGAAGATAAGGTTGTACGCTTTTGGTTAAACACGTTAAAACCATATTTTCATAATGTTTTGTACAATTGTGCCCGTCATGCCCGTATTAGTCGATAATGTTATATTCAGGCATTAACTTCATTGACATCTAGACATGTTCTTTTCCGTAGGCAATCGGTAAGTAATTAGTGTATTGGATTGTTTGTGACGAATATTAATAAGCGAACTGGTTTTGCGGCATTCAGAATAGCTGCGTAGGTAACGCACATGTGACAGGTTGGGTGCAGTAAGGTACCTACAATACCTACATGTACGAGATCGTAGGTAAATTAGATATGGTGATTAATACTAAACTGAATCAATATGCTTAACTTAACACATGATTGGTATGTCAGTATGTAGTCGTGAGATAGATTTTCTTTCTTTTACTGACTATATGAATATACTGACTGTATGACAACATATTGTCGCACTAATCCTGTGCTAAGCTTACTGATGTGTATATTGATTTAAACTTTCACGATTATCACTCATAGGTATTTTAAAGACAAACGGGTCTTAATAACCCGAAAGTCCTCTCAACCGAGCGTACACATCATAGCCGAAAAGTACGTTAAGAAACATCGGAATTTTAATCAAAATGAGGGGCAAGGAATCTCGTCCGCGTGGAATCCCGTGATTTACAAATGTAAGCGTGGTGAAACATCCATTTTAAAGCCATTGGATGTTGTGAGTGTTGTGTGTAGGCCTAGTGACAACCCTAGCCTAGAAGTGAATAATCAAGATCAAGTGCGGGTAGTTCGAAAAACCCGCGCAGCTCGAAGGTGTTGATACATTCTCTCGCCAGTCTGCCTGCGACCACGGGTGTAACGTCATGCCCGAAACGTCAGGATATCATTAAACGTAAGTTTACGCGATTATGACCCGTTTGTCTTTAAAATATTACTGATGTGTAGTCAGACTGTCCATTTGTAAAACTCTTTCTAATAAAAATTGCTATTTAAAAAGCTTCGGACTCGTTTTGGAACTTAATAACACACATTTGTGATGGATGTTCATAAAAAAAGAACCGAAGAGAGATAGACCTGCACTGCACGTCATATCGGTTACTTAAAGGTAAGTTATTCAAGTGTCTATATGTAGCTAGACACTGAAATGATTCCCCATTGTCTAAAGAAAGGCGTTACATTAAGCATTTGGTACCTGTGAATTACTTAATTTCTGGGTATTTAAAGGTTTTTGCAAAGTTTAGACACTTGTACGGTCGAGGAATTTAATTTCCTACCCACTTCGTACCTTGTCATAGTAGCTATAATATGACAGTCCTAGCAGCTTTCATATTGATTGTCACTGTGACAAGGTACGAAATGGGTAGGAAATTAAATTCCTCGACTGTACTTGTCTCATTAATAAAATTATTAGATAAGTAGACACCTACCTACATAGGTATATCTATTATTTCCCTGACCTCAACCACAATTTCTATGCTCGTAATAAATAATGCCCGTTTATATTACAAGCTGTTTTACTGTTCTAGCTATGTTTACTGGGTGTGGCTTCTTGCTTGTATGTAGGAACAGATATGCATGCAGCGGTGAAGGCCAGCCAGCTGCTAAAGGAAACGGGAAGTGGTGACGATGACGTAGTCAATGACCGGTGGCGTCAGCACACCAAGCCTCGAAAGGGTGTGCTGAGCAGGATCGGATTGGGAGATCCAACTTAGGGTGCTAAGCGAAGATGCCAATACCTAACGCTCTGTAGTGTAGCGTAGTTTTCTCTCTGTGTTATTATATTATATTTTTATTAGTACGACAAAGACAGTAAGTTGTATTTCGATCGCGACTGAGCGGTAGCGACTGACATCTTGGCTACGCACCTTAACGTTGAATACCTATTACATGCAGGATGAAACATAAATCGTGAATAATACGGTTTTCTAACTCTATAAACAACTAACAATTGAATGCCCCGCAACTTAGTTACAAATAGTTTTTTTTGTGGCCTTTTCTTATTTTTAAGTAGCTGATTTTTAGAAATTTCATGATCACAGCTATCTAAAACGTTTAATCTGCTTAATGTAATAAATATAATTGAATTTTGCACGTAATTAGGTAATATAAATTATTTAATTACGTGTATTTTGTCTTAAGAATCCGTTTTGATTTGATATCCAAAAGCCAAAATAAATAAATAACATGTCCATTTTGAAAAACTTGTGAGGCATTTAATTGGTAGATGTACCTATATAGAGTTAGAAAAACTTCACGACTTGTATTGATTCGGTGAAATTTCTCACTATTTGTAAATGATGCCAGTTCCTGTATGCCAATAGTTTCTTATACATGAGAAATGTTGAAAATAAGGAAGCAGCTTATTTTAAATTAAAGTATCTAAGTACCTATATCACAATTAACAATACACATGTCGCTACCTCAAGATTACAGGGATCTATGTTACATTTTCGGAGTAATTAAATATGGATCAATTGTCAATGTGACAATGTTCAAAGGGTTTAGCAGCCTTACCGAACAAGAGTTGCCTTACCCCACGGATGAGGTCAATATTTTAGGTGGTGTACTAGCAGGACCTAAGAATACTCCATGCTTAATATCAGCTCTAGATCTTCTTTTGTTTTAGAGTTATTCAAGATAATGTAAAATATACAGGGTGCCGTTGAATATGGCATATTTCGTAAACTGTTCAAGTTAGATCAATTAAACAAAATTGTGTTTGATAACAATAAAATAGACTACAAAATGCATATTTTTAATCTGCATCTTGTCCTTATTTTTCATAATAAAAAAGGGTTTTTGTTTTTTTTTTCCATATTTTTTTTTATTTCACACGGAGGTACACCTACAAAAAAAATATGCATACATAGCCACTAATGTCCACTACATACATAAATTAAGATATTTCCATAAATCATCGTGCGTCATGCCAAAAAAAAAACTATTCCAGATGTAGTCGTTACTGGCATACAAATAAAGTACCAGTGCAGTGTGAACATAAGTTAGTGTGTAGGTACACAATCTCTTCTAATAAACCTATTTAGAATAATCGACGGTGACATATCAAACGTTGCTATGTATATATATATATATATATATGTACATATATATATATATATACATAGCAACGTTTGATATGTCACCGTCGATTATTCTAAATAGGTTTCATATAATCAATATACATATATATATGTATATATATATATATGTGTGTATATTTATAGCTATTTGTATTTTGTGTTTATTTTTATATTCCTTAGCATCAGACCATTTTTCTCAGTTTTGCACCACCTACTATCAACTTTTACTTTCTTATCTCCTCTACCCATGGTTGTCTGGAAGAGATCGCTTTTTAGCGATAAGACCGCCTTTTGTTTACCTCTTTCAAACATGTATTTTATTATTTGTTTTGTATTTGTCTTTGAGGTGATATAAAGAGTTATTGTATTGTATTGTTGATAACATTTGACAGATAGTATTGTTTTCGACATTAAATTTGTTTTCACATTCCTATTCACATACAATCGGACCTTTTCGAAACTTTGGAAGAAGTCGAAGTGTATTTACCGGACGAATGTATTTTAATTTATGGTGTATGTAAATATGGCAAAAGATGCTTTAGATTTGTAAATAGTCAATTCCAGCTTTTAGCTGTATTATACAGTTTTGACATTTCGTCGTTGATTATTCTAAATAAGTTTATTAGAAGAGATTGTGTACCTACACACTAACTTATGTTCACACTGCACTGGTACTTTATTTGTATGCCAGTAACGACTACATCTGGAATAGTTTTTTTTTGGCATGACGCACGATGATTTATGGAAATATCTTAATTTATGTATATAGTGGACATTAGTGGCTATGTATGCATATTTTTTTGTAGGTGTACCTCCGTGTGAAATAAAAAAAAATATGGAAAAAAAACAAAAACCCTTTTTTATTATGAAAAATAAGGACAAGATGCAGATTAAAAATATGCATTTTGTAGTCTATTTTATTGTTATCAAACACAATTTTGTTTGGTTGATCTAACTTGAACAGTTTACGAAATATGCCACTTTCAATGGCACCCTGTATATTTTACATTATCTTGAAGAACTCTAAAACAAAAGAAGATCTAGAGCTGATATTAAGCATGGAGTATTCTTAGGTCCTGCTAGTACACCACCTAAAATATTGACCTCATCCGTGGGGTAAGGCACCTCTTGTTCGGTAAGGCTGCTAAACCCTTTCAAGTTGACAAAAGTGCATCATACTTCATAGCACTTTGTAATATTGGGCAGGGATGTATGTAGCTATTATATCACAAGTAATTTGTCATTTTCAAATTGGACTTTCACCGCCAGACGAAAATTATTTAGATAACGTATTACTGGTATTACCTGTATATATATTGTTCCTGTACAAGTACATGTAAACTAAATGTAGCTGCTACTCACGCAAATGATCATATTGCAGTCACATCATGACATATTTCTAGTTTGGCCTAGTCTAAACTAATTCCAGTTGTTTGGGATCTTAAGTACGTATAATGTATATATGTGGGTGGGCGTATAAAAAGTCTGGAATCATTGTGCCGAATTATTCAGTAGTTTTATGACTCATTTGTCCCGACCTATGATGTAGTTTAGATGTTCACTTGTTTCAGGTCTCATTGTCTCGTCTTGGTTATGAAAATTTTAAAATCAATAATTCCAAAAGTCAGTCTGTCAGCTAGTCATGGTCAAGACGGTCGGTCGGTCACGAAAGTTGAACGCCCCGATAATTGCCTCCCTGTTACAAATATAATCGAAATTTATGTTTAAAAGCTGAAAAATCACGAAAATACGTGTCAAACTGCTCTTGTGTCTAATTTTAGTGGCGCTAAAACCCCCATGCAATTTTTTAATAACTATTCTAACACACGCAGACCTTGGAACAGGACCGGTCATTGTGGTAATCTTTGGGAGAGGAATATGTCCAGATTGTCCAGCAGTGTACGTCTTTCGGCTGATATGACGATGATATTTAAAGTCGTGCGACGCGGTTAAGACCCCACAACAATTTTCCTTTTTAACCGACTTTAAAAAAAGAGGACGTTCTCAATTCTGTATGTATGTTACCCGATATTTTCGAGAATCGTGAAATTATTTTCAATTTTTTTTTCGTACGGGTATTGCCACGAGATGATCCCGTGAGCACCAAATCGGGGTCTAATGATGATCTGGGGTCTTGGAATAGGTTGAAGTCGTATTTTGCAGCTAAATTAGAAAGGACATGTCATAACCTTACCAAGCTAATGGATACCGACACTACCGACCGTGGGCTCAGTGAAAGCTATTGTCTGCTGAGTCACTTAGCAGTGAGCGTGACGAGTCGGGGACAACCTATACACGACACGACTATCCTTACAAAGCGGTTTTCTAGACCGTAAATAGGTGACGTAGTAGTAGAAACTTCTTTCTAATATTATTTGAAATAAAAATTCATTTTTATATCTCCTAAAAAATCATCTTAGTACATATATAGAATTTAATAACCTACTCAAAATCAATCCGCTTTACGCGAGACACCGTTTTGTACTAATTTAAGTAGGTATTATCAAGTCAAGAGCCCAGGACTCGGCCACCTTCGGAGCAGTTCGATTCTGATAACCCTAGTTCATTGTCGTCACACACTGACCGGCCCATTAATTTTATTTACTTGCTTACTATCTCATTCTAAATGTATTTTTACATAACAACTCTCATCCTTCAAACCGTGTTTGTGCCTTAGTTTATCGTTGGTATTGCGTTACTAACCTACCAAAACAGATTCATTAGTTTGCTACAAATATGGGCTTACCTTGCATTCATTCACATAGTACCTACAGCTCTGAGATCACTACGTGTTTGCTCGCATCCCACGCCATCGTATTGCCGTAAATGCACGTTTTGTTGTTATCATAAACATATCTACACATTTTTATTTTATTCCAATGATGTAAGGTTCAAAATTGTATTTATTAATGTAAGCGTAAACCCGAATTCGATAATGTCAGAATATGTGAAGATGACTTAGTTTGATGACAATGATGACTCAGTAGTGACACATCTGACTGTTTTATGTTATGAAGTTGGAGGGCGCTGAAAGTCCTGGGTTCGAGTAACATCATGAGTTTATGTCAATTAATTCTAAGTAAATTCTTAAAATTTTAAATAATTGTCTAGGTATACAACGTGTTACACGAGCCACTGAAAACCTTGAATGGGGTGATTTGGTAGGTTATACTGAACAACTTTTACTATGGAGCTAACACAGAAATCTCAAAAAAAATTGGGCTCTATCATACAAGATGTCGTGATCGATCGATCAAAATGAATGAAAAAGACATTTTTTTTTTAGATTTCGTTATTGGCCCCATAGTAAAAGTTGTTCAGTATAGCCTACTAAATCGCCCCGTACAAGGTTACCAGTGGCTCGTGTAAGACCCAGTATATTAATAAATACTTTAAATCATAATAAAAAACTATATAATAAAGCTGTAGTCATTTTTCATGCAACAATTTATTTAACCAACAAAATGTTTTAATTTCAGCATCTATTAAAACGGTTTGGGACGACAAAGGTATACTCAGCAATTCTCTTTATTTTTGCCACTAAAATGAAATATGAAATTTTAGGTTAATTTTATACTATTTCTACTCAGAATCACAAGCCGATTCCATTTCCGTCGAAAAAAAAAGTGTCCCATGATTTTTTTTCCTATTGTGTTACTATTTTCCATACACCTTCTATGGCGGTAACACAAGAGGATATTCGAAATATGTATGAAATTTTTGGGACATTTTTTTTTTGCCGGAAATGGAATCAGCTCGTGATTCTGAGCAGAAATAGTATAAAATTTACCCAAATTTTCATATTTCATTTTAGTGGCAAAAATAAAGAGAATTGCTCACATAACTAAATAGTTACCTTAACTGATCGAAGAACCTGGCCTCAAGCATGACTGTGTGAAGGTTTCAATATTTTTCGTTGTTTGTACACGTATTTACATCAACTGAAGAAAATTGTCGATGACAAAT
>JALPQI010014539.1:0-27022 GCA_025490895.1 Thaumatotibia leucotreta
TAGATTCAATTAATAACACTTTAGCGAAAGCGAGCGAAGTCAGGTTGCTTGCATTTCTAGTCTGTTTATTCTCTTTTGTTTGCGAGCAAACATCGCGGAGACTTTATTAATAACTAAAAACTTTATTAATAACAGTTCATAAGAGAAAAAAAAAAACATTTTTGCTAGGATCTCAATTCGGCAGTCACATGCAGATCGTAAGTGACAAATGGTTGATATATCGTCGGGTGAGAATGCAATTGTGCCATATCCATTTTCAAGCAAAATCGGTTTTTAATGGTTATTGATAGAATACATTTTTTTTGTAGTTTATAACAGTAATCGATTTTTCAAAATTCATATTTTACATTTAAAAAAAACATATGTTTTTGTGCCATATCCTCAAACCGCAATGAATAGTGATTACAATATTGTGCCATGTCCGGACATGACACAAATTTACGGTTAACAGCTATTTATCAGTGTGCCAAGCGACTAACCGATCAACATTTTTGTGACATAATCCATTAATCGATTTGATTGTATCGATTCGATACTTTTTTTTACCTACCCTCTCTTTTGATAAATGACAATAAAGAAGGTAGGATCGATTTATAATGATTTGTGTCATTCATATTTCAAGCTTTTATCTTAATAAGTTGGTGGTATTATGGCATAATATTTATAATTACGAGTACCTAACCATAAATTGTAAGAAATTACATATACTACCGTTACCGAACCCCTATGACCAGGACTGGAATCGAACCAGCGACCTCCTGCTTTCCTGCCATGCCATGCCATTTAAGTCCTGGCCACAGGAGGCCTCGGTCACTATTCCTGAAGTACATTATTATATGACATGTCTTTTCATTATAGAGCGTGTATGTAGGTATTTAAACTGTAATATTATTAGTTGATAAGAGAAAATAACGTTAATATGTCAGTCATTAGTAAACATATTATAAGCTTTTCTCATCGATATTTTTTACATTAGCACTAGATATCGTTGAAAAGTTTATCATTTCACAAAACAGAGAAGGTCACCTATTAGATGGTACCTATTTATAAAAAAGTAAAATAAATATTCACAATAAATATTGGAAAGCAATTTTGGCACCATATTCACGTGTATAATTATGTCTTCATATTCGAGATAAATTTATCGTCTTGACTTGAAATAAATTTAGTCGTAAAATAACTTTTATTTGCATAAACAATTGCTTTTAATGTCTATAATTGCTGTCTGTTTCTTGACATTGCACTAACATTTTGTGACACATCCATAACTTTGTGTCATATCATACAAAGCAAGTTAAACATTTTCTTACCAAAATGGATATGGCAATTGTAAAACTACTTATATCTCATGACTATTATAAGTTAAACATTAATTGTATATAACAAAAAATAGTAAATTAATATACTAAAGTGTCAGTTAAGTTAAATATTGCAAAATTATAAGACATTCCATTAAATATTTTTTTTTGTTTCATTTCGCTCTCCTCTAAACCAAGGCAAGTGGCGTATAGCACAATTGCATTCTCACCCGACGATATTCATGGTAACACAAAATACAATATAGGTACAGTAACGAAGTAGTTACCAAACACCACTATTATTCCTTTCGAACGCCAAGCTGTGAAATAATTTACCGGGGATAATTATCATAGATTTTTAAAGAAACATTTTTTTTAATAATACAGAGCTGTATTTCAATGAATTTTAATCAAACAATAACCGGCTTCAAATGCCGTCATTGGCAAATGTGACACAATTTTATATACATCCTTGCTCTTCCTCTTGGTAGTAGTAAAAAGGTAGTAAATTAGAATTAAGTGCTCTAGACCAAAATAAACGAATTGCGAATATTGTTAAACATATACAGAAGAATCCACTAATTTTGTTATAATGGCTTGGATACTATTCCATTGTTATAGCCATCTGAGCTCCAGAGAAGTTCGAGACCCCACCGTATGATGATCGTTCATTTTCCATTTTTGTTTTGTTGAACTCATTGTCGAAGTCTTGTCAAAAAACTACAATAAGGGAGTTCTAAGTAATCCCCTGCAGGCGTTACTATACTTATTATCAAGCTCCGATTATTTTTTTATTTATTTTATTTATTGGAGACCAAACAGAGTTAAGTGTACATAATTTTGAATAAAACTAAAATTAATTAATTATTAAACATGCACTTAGCTCCTCAGCAGTTCTCACCGAGAAATACATAGATAGTTAAGTTTACAAATTAAACAGGCTTATGTAACTAACATACACAATATTACCACTTGGCAAGAAACCGAAAAGAAAAAGAAAAAAATTACATCAATTATTCCTCTGGGATTATTTGAAGGACCTGGTTTTTGTATTGATTTCTGGTTGTGTTAAAAATATCGACCGAGACGAGACTCTTATTGTAAGTGTCGCAGATGCGACGCAGCGGCGCTCGCACGCCGGCGTTGGTGGCGGGCGTGGGCACGGCGAACAGGGCGGCGGAGCGCGACCCGCACCGCGGCACTCGAAACTGCACGAGTTGAAGCAACTCGCTGCTGTTGTACTTACTTCTACATATGTTGTAAAGTACCATAGCGTCTGACATTGTTCTCCGCGTGGACAATGATGGTATTTTGTAGTGCATTAGCAAGTTTTTGTACGTCATTTTTTTACCTGTTACTCGTTTATGCATAATTCTCAAAAATTTCTTTTGTACCATTTCGATGGCATTCGCATATTTAGCATAAAGGGGATACCATATGACCGATGCGTATTCCAGACGTGGTCTTACTAGCGCTTTATAGAGTAATAGGTACGTATCCACCTTTTTGAAAACCTTAGCCGACCTGATGACAAAACCTCACATTTGATAAGCTTTGCGAATCATTATATCTATATGGGCGTTTAAGTGTAAATTTTCATCAAACATTACTCCGAGATCCTTGGCTGTTTGTACTTTAATTATTTCAGTTTTCCCTAATTTATATTTAAAGTTTATGACCCTTTTCTTGTTTTTTGTGAAGGTTATTTGCATACATTTGTTAGGTGCCAACTGCAACTTATTGTCTTCACAGTATGTATAAAATGCGTCTAAATCTTCCTGAACCAATTTGCTATCAATTTCATTTTCTATTACTTTATAGAGTTTTAGGTCATCTGCAAACAGTAAGAAACTACAACTTTTAAAGCACTTTTGAATATCATTGATGAAGATGCTGTATAGCAAGGGCCCTAAAATTGAGCCTTGAATAACTCCGGACGTTACATTAGCAAGGTTTGACCTAAAGAATGGACCTAAAGAATGGAAAGATTATTAGAATGACCTAAAGAATGGAAAGATTAGAATGGGATTGTAAAGTACTGTTGACACAACAGTATATAAAGTCAATCTAGGATATATTAATAGTTATATTCATATATTTATAGTTTAAGTGCAAAGACTTACAGACAACAGATTAATTAAGCACTTACTACATCTATAAACTGCTCTTTTCTTGGTAAATTTTGTGTCATTTGTTGTGTCAACAGTACTCTCGAATCCCTTTCTGATTCCGGTTTGATAATAATTCGAGTAGGCTACTGTAACCAGTTACTATCAAGGTGGTTCTATATGTCTTTGCAACTGTCGTTATAGGTATACGGCCCATTCATTATTTCATTATTCAGCTAAGGGCTGTCTTATCTAGCAAACAACTTTATAACCTACAAGTAAATGTTTTCTGTTGTTAACTGCTGTTTCCTTGATTAAAATTAAGCAATTTACTAATCACTACGGACGGACTGCACAAATACAGACTCAGGTATTTTTGTATAGGCAAATATGGCAGTTTACAACAGAAAACGTGTGCTTTTAGGTTAGAAAGTTGTTTACTAGATAAGACAACAAAGGATGAATGGGCTTTAGATAGACAAAATGTTACAATTGTTCGTTTGGTCCTCATATTTTTCTGCTTGTTACATGTAAGTTTCTCTTTAAGATACTTGTTACCTCTCCAGTATAAAATAACATAAAAATGAAAGATCAAAAGCTGCTACACGGGAAATTGAGTTGTCAGCTAATTTACCCAGACGCATCTCAAATCCTCCTCGGACATAAAACTGCTTTTTAGTTGCGGATTATCGACTGGCCTTTTAGCTAGGATTATGAAATATTTTCTATTTTCGCTCGACTAACGCTAAGACTTTTTGTAATATTATGGAAGAAAGAATAATAAAGAATAATAAGATAAACATAATGTTCATTTGTATTAAGTACCGTAAAAAGGGGTAAATAGGAATAACGGGATAAATAGGAATGTAGAGTAAACTAGTCTGTTAGCCCAGGACAAACAGTCCAGTTTAGATTAACACATGTATGAAAAAAACTGTTGTTCTAAATTGGACTGTTTGTCCTGGGCTAACAGACCAGTTTACTCTACGTTCCTATTTACCCCGTTTTACGGTAATTACCTATGTGATGTATTATTTAAGCTTCAAAATTGCAAACCTAACGTTTTTTTGATAAACAGGGTAGGTACGCATTTTGGTAGCTAACTGTGCTGAGGCGCTGATAGAGTTTCCAATATTTCAAATTTATTGCACATGAAAAGTTCAAAACTATTCCCCAAATTCCTCTCATTTTTGTATGGAATGAATATTATACACGACGATTTAAGCAACGTAGTCTGGAGGTAAACCATCCATAGGTAATTCGTCTATGGTGACAGAAATTCGTAGTTTAAGGCAAATACCGATGAGATATATGAGGATAAGGAAATGGAACGGAAAGGGTCGCAGCGGAAAGGTCGAAGGAAGGAAGTCATCGTGCCGTATATTATTCGATATTGGAAGTATTCACATATCTTCTTTGAAGGTAATACCTGCGTGGGGTGCTAATTCATTTAGCCGGCGAAAGCTACCATGTCAATTCAAGAGCAGAATTATTAAACATCTACCTACTTACACGTTGTTTTACTCTCAAGTCTATAGAAGTGGTGAAAATATGTACAGACATTTTATGTTTATATTGACATACCTACAGGTCCATAATAAAGATAATTTATGTTGCAAGAAATATCAAGTAAAGTCCAATTGACAAAGTCATTAGGCGTCAACAATAGGATCAGTGATAGCAAAAGATACCTGGCCAGACCCTTTTGTGGCCTGATATTTTATACATCGGTTTACGACACGTGCCAATTTGTAGTGGACCAATTAAATGACAAAAATTTCGAGTCGCATCGGGCCTTCGTATTTGAAATGGACTATACCTACATAGTTGTGTGTGTGCCATTAAAAAAAAAGTTGCACAGCTGAAAATATTCATAGATATGCACGCATTACCAATTGAAATAAGGTGAATAGTAAAATGTTATTTTAAGAACTTTCCAGAAATCCTAATTACCTAACTTTCATCGAAGCGGTGATGCGTCGTGATGTCTTCCTTTATCGCAATCCAAATTATAAATGTGATTTTCTTATAGAGAAGTGTAGGTATATCTATTTTCTATATTAGTGGTAATATTACTTAAGTAGGTACTTTACTTTTACGGTACACATTGTAGTAAATAAGGTACCTATTTATTTTGACAAATGATAAATGTTCACATCAAAACAACTTCTCTAAAGAAACTCCTCTAGGACAAGATATTATTAACTAGTGTTTAACTTGTGACTCCGGATAACTAAGTCTTTATTCTGTTCTTTAATATCTTAGAATACCTAAAATTTGTCCAAGTTTGAAAGTAAACAAGCTATTAGCCTGAGCCGCTTATTCCTTTAACTCCAATAGTTTAATTAAAGAAACTTCTCTTCTTTAAAGCTAAGTACTTAAGTTGCAGTAAGCTGAAAAATATTACCAGTAGGTACTCCCATAAACTTTACAATAAAGCTACAAAGAAGGACTCCATAAAGAGACCTTTATTAGAAAAGTTTCGTATCCAATATAAGCCTAAAGACAGCATTAAATCTATTATTGCGATTGCTTACTTAGTACAGCTTCAGAAAGAAGCATAATGCCGGACTCTTTAATGAGATCGTTCTTTAATCTGAATAATAATATAACTTAGTTTTACACACTCTTATTCGACACTTGTAAGGCTTAGGACGTTAGGACTTCTTTCACCATTCCCGAACAAAATATATTTGTCAGATAAACGTCTGTTGTCCTTTTATGTTATTTGCCTGGGGAAAAAGATAGTGATCATTTCATGTGATTTTTATAAAAAAAACTTTTTTCATGTGGTAGAGCATCCAAAAGGAGGTTAGCAAGGGTATAGATACTTTCAGAACGTGGAAACCTGACTCTCTAGTCAGCATTAAACGTATTAGTATACAGCGGAATCTAGCGCTTATTTTCTTTGAATTGGTACAGAATTAAGTTTTTAACTGACTTCAAAAAAAGATTCTCAATTCGACTGTTTTTTTTTGTGTATGTATGTTACCCTTTATCTCCGAGAATCGTGAACCGATTTGAATTTTGTTTTGTAATCGAACATGTATAACCCCGAGATAGTCCCGTTGGCAACAAGTTGGGGTCTGATTATATGGGACCTTAGAGAAATCGTGGGATCTCTTAAAATGTTATAGGTACATGTATGGCGCTTTAATTTTCATTCAGAAAGTAGGATTTGTTGATAGGAAACCAAATGATGGAAACAAATCGGCGAATCTTTCTTTAAGAAATTGTTTTTTTTTTTTATTTGGTGATTATTTATATATGTTACTTTTGGTGCCCACTGATTTCTATAGTCTTCTGGAACGCCCTGCCAATGTTATTGGTGCTCGCACTGGGCTATAACCACAACCATCGAACATTTTGAATAACTCAACGTCAAACTCTGTCAAAATAAAGGTCTGATTGGAGTAAATTATTCAAAATTAACAATAATGACTGAATCTGGTACTAAATTTAATTCAGTTAAAAATTAAACCTACTCTAACCAGAAACTTTCTTGTTCCAGATTAAAATGAAGTTCAGTGTTAGTGTCAGTGCCAAAGTGTAGTGCAAATGTGTAACCATGGGTTGCACGCCAAGCATGCTCCTGGACCACAAGAGCCGGCGGCGGGACAGCAGCGGCTCGCAAGAGGCAGCCCTCGCTAAGGTGGCCCCGACTCCTGTCTGCAACAAGGCTGTGCAGGCGGCAAGGGCGCCCCGGGCTTCGCTGGAGTCCGACGGCTTCAGCATACAGCTGTCCAGCAAGAAGGACAGCTATGTGTCGCAGATGGGGAATAACTTCGCTACGCAGTTGCATATAAAGAGGATATCTGGTTAGTGTTCTGCTAATATGATATTTATTAAAGTAGGCCTAGTAACGCTTCCTTTTGAATCGTCAGTGAGTTGGATATAAGAGGCGGTTCAAAGTCAAATGTGAGTGTTATCCATTAAACAGGTGGCCTGAAGCTACACTTGTAATGACGCAAAATTTTCGTTACTTTTTCTGCTGTGGTGCTTAATCATCGGAATGATCCGATCTCTTGTGATACTCCAGCAATATTTTAATCCCATTTTAGGGCCATCTTGGCACAATTGAACGATTGGTTCTGGGGGCATATTTGAGCTGGCGTTAGACAACCACGGTATATTATGGTCGCAGGGAATAGGTACATGACGAAATAATGTGTCATCCACTACGCTCAATGTTTACTGATGTCCAATGTCTTATGTAAAGGCGGAAATTATATTAGGATATTCATGTGATATTAACTGCCTTTATTGTATAAACTTATTCTAAATTATGAAATAAACACACAAATAAAGAAATCTTATCTAAAATAAAAACCAATAATCTAAATAGAAAAGATAAAAATACATTCAATAAAAAGACTTACCTAAAAAAACCATTATTAAAATAATACCCCGTTGAGTGACTCGTGACGTTGGCGGGGTTTCCTCTTTGGATCGCAATACTAATCCTTTGGGAAAACTAGGCACCAGCTCTGGGGTCCCCAGAAGCGAGGATCAACAGGGTCCTCATAAATTGCTTCATGTCGGCTGACCAGGGCCCTAAGGTCTCCACCGCAAGCGACGCAAAATCATACAATTTTTAAGTACAAATATGCAATTATGAAAGTAAGTAGAACCCAGCTTAACATTTTATTGAAAAAAGAAAACAAAAAATTTAAGAAGCTAAAAATAAACATTTACATGTTTACTCGTCCAAGACTCAGCTTGGCAATAGACAATTGATAAATAAAATCTGATTTTAGGTAGGTACTGTAAGCGCTGCTTACATAACCTAAATGCCTTCATGCCGACCTAACCTAAAGCCAAAACCATCTTATTTTATTATTATGATTTCTATTTGGGGGTCCAAATGTTCTACCTAAAGTGTGAATATCTTGAAGAAGTCTATTCCAACGATTCGTTTTTGCAACAAGCGTACGTTTTTTTCCTATATGCCGTATAAGTTTAGATAAAATAGGTGATTTAAGTTTTAATTGACACTCTTTTTTGCTTAAATGGCACGATTCCTTTTGCAATGAAGTACGATTACTTCCAATTGTTTTTAATCGTTTTACCGCAACATGGCTTCTCCCTATTCGTTCCTGGTTTGACAATGCAATTTGCAATTTTCCATGAATAACTTGCTCGTTGCTAAATGTAAGCGATAAAATCGCAATTAGAAGAACCTGCAACAAGCACGAAATAGTACATTTCGATGCTAGTGCGGAAATGTACTATAGTATGTAGTCATTTTACTTCACGAGTCCCGAGATATTTGGCAAGACTCGGGACGAGACGAGTGTAGAATGACATTTCCGCACGTTCATCGAACGACGTTTTTCAATACAGTTGCGGAAAATATAAAAAGATGATAAACAAAATAGCTAGTTATGAGATGAAGATTTGATAATGAACATTTTTGACGGACATAAGGTGTTTTTTTAGCTCTAAAACTTGCATTCATAATTTAATGGGTATTAGATTTTGCTATTCAGCCAACTCAAACGTTTCTATTTGAAAATACATAATTTATAAGTAAAAAACAAGTTAAATCTATAAAATCTTTACTTTTAATAACCTTCGTAACACCATGTTTGACTATCTGTGTATATAAATATTTAAATTGTATAAAAACAAAAACAAATTGTTGCTTTTAGATACTTAATAAAAATGCTTGTAGTTAAGAAAAACGCCTCTAGTTTGACAGGCGGTTCGAGACCGTTCCGTTCTCACAAATATTTTTCAATAGGTATTTAATATAAAAAAAAAATATGATGATGAGGAAGAAACAACAAAATATGAAAAATCTATATTTTTAATCGTTCTGCATTAGTAGTAGGTTTTCAGTTTTATTACGTCTTGGTAAAGCGAAATACCTTAAAACTTTTTAGTATGCAGTCGTGAACTGGAACACAAATTGATTTTAAAAGATTGGAAAAGTAAAAAGCACTAGTTCGCAAAAACTAACTTTGCGCACGCAAAACAGCCAGGAAAAACACCTTTTTTGAGCAACTGTATTGAAAATAGTTTTGACTATTGGCTCGTCACCAATCAGTGTATTGAGTATAAAATGTATGCCACCTTTTTTATTCAAAAGGAAATACATACTATACCTACTCGTACGACGAATGCAAACGGACTCTAGTAATGACAATTTATCAATGTAATATTTGTTATAAATTGTATGATGATAATCCAGAACCATTTGAGTTATAATTACCATAAATGTCTTCATGATTTATATGAATAATTTCCATTAAATATGCAGTCCTCTTGGTGGAAGTACTTCCAACTCATGGGCTACATAGTAACTAATAAAATTTCTAGTTAATTAACACTCGAAGGTACTAATTATCAAACCGTTAGTCATACATACCTGGCGATTAATAGAATGGTGAAATAAAAAAAAAATAATTTAGCACTAATCTAGTTTCTTAGTGATGACTTCTAGGAGTATTCAATTAGTAATTATTAATTAAATAAAATAAATATTACCAGGAGTAAATACGAGACATATTCAAGTTTTTTTCCGTGTACTATAAACACTAGTCGTAATATTTTTTTTATTTTGCTGAACTATATCACTAAAATACCACGATTGATTCACTTTTGAAATAACTGATAACGTTCTTATCACATAGGTATACTTTTACTTTATTTGTTGAGGTTCTTATTCCAGTAAAAAAACATGTAACATTTATTCGAATTTCAGTAAAATATAATTTATTATTAGCCGTATTAGTTAGTACCTACATTATTTAAAACTAATTGTATAACACTGGCCTGCACCAATTTTGATGCCTACGATTTTATAACTGATTATGTGTATATTTTGTGGGCTGTTATGTATACTATTTACTTTTTCATATCAGCTCTAGTTTATAAGATGGAATAACATATTTAGGGCCCCCTCTCACCTAGCGTCTCCCGAACGTCGACGCCTCACCAACGCCCGCGCGGCGTCGACGCCGCGCTCCTGCGTCTAGGCTGCGCCTGTCGAACGTCAACGTCGCATTGACGTCCGCGTGGCGTCGGCGCCGCGTTAGCGCCGCGCCTCCTCGACGTTAATGGCGGCTGTCGAGCGTCGAAGCGCCTTGTCGGCGCCCACGCAGCGGCTCTCCCCCCGCACCCTGCCCGCCGCATCTTACTTACTTTACTTGACTAGTTTTTACGTAATCCATGACTTTATTTGATAATCGAACAAATTTTGAACAGTAAGGTACGTGTATCCTATTTGGTGCCTTTCAACTGATATTATTGAGACGCGGTGGGTTGCGTGCTCTGTCCGCCGCAGTGACGCTGCGTGGGCGCCGACAAGAGGCTTCGACGCTCGACAGCCGCCATTAACGTCGAGGAGGCGCCGCGCTAACGCGGCGCCGACGCCGCGCGGACGTCAATGCGACGTTGACGTTCGACAGGCGCAGCCTAGACGCAGGAGCGCGGCGTCGACGCCGCGCGGGCGTTGGTGAGGCGTCGACGTTCGGGAGACGCTAGGTGAGAGGGGTCCCTTACTGTCATTGCCTACAAGAACTGCTTTCACGCTTCTTTTACTGCTGTCGATGGAAAGTCGCAAAACACTTGCACAATAGGTTCAGGCCCATGAAATTCTGCAATACGTTCACATCATGGCTATATACCAAATTTACATCAAAATAAATAAAAATGCACTCTTGTTTTGCAATGTGCGTGAAATTTAAAGTAAATCCTAGACCAGGAAAGTAATTTTTTCTTTTAATCTTGATGTTAGCTATTCGGCTCACTTTTTTGAAAGATCATAAGAAAGGCTCTGACAATATTATTGAGCTCATCTTGTGAATTTGTTCTAGCATTTGAAGTCTCTCCACAGTATTGAAAACCATAAAATCACAGTAAGTATTTAAAATAAGAATTGTCGGTAAACCAAAGCTGCCAGCTGACATCTGCTAGCAGAAATATGATTCATTTGTTTAATATTATGATCCTTTATTTATTTCTGTCTTTTATAAAAATGTCTATAATAATCTTTTTTTTTATGTAATACATTCTTTAATGCATGTTATTTTAATAAGATGCATTATTATACTGTTTTGAAAAAATAAGTCCACCTGAGTTTCTTACTGGTTCTTCTCAGGAACGGCGTAGGGTTTGAACCAGTAGTAGATTTTTTTTTTCTCTCTCTTGATAATGTCAGACGATTCGAAAGTGCTTATTAATAAGCTTACTTGAATAAAGAATAGTTTGACTTTGACTTACTATCTACTTTATCGACTACAGTTGAAAACTTAGCTGCACCAAACAAAAAATATTATTTTGTAGGGCAGTGTTATACCTTAAAATAAGTATCCCACAACTTTACTATCAAGCGTATCCTTTAAATATCACCAATACCCGTTCTACGCCCTCGCGTTCCCAAGTTGAACCAGATTGCACGACGAGTGCAAATGGAAAACCCCGGAGCGAGGACCATGACCACTGTTCCTCAGCCATTTCTCCACCTCCTAAATAAAGGCTAAGGTTTGGAATAATCAACACACAGTCTCCGCGAGAGGGACAAAGTAACCAAGTATTTAGCCAGGAGTGCGTTCTCTCTCCTCTTCTGTGACGCAGCCAACTCAGCCGCTGCTCCCGTACACCGCATACGTAGTACGCCAATATAAATATTTCAATTAGATAATAGAACAGAATATATTTATTGCATGAACCCTACAAACAGCACCATAATATAATTTAAAAGAACACATCTTATGAGGTAACAATCACATGATATCATTTACAGCAAAGAATACAATAATCACATAACACAGAGACAGTTGCTGCAATCGGACATCACTCAGAATAATGCTATGACAGATATATGCCACGGCACTGGTCTTCCGTCTAGCCCGGTAGCGGAAAATAGGCCTGGATTTTATACATTTCTGTATCATATACAGGAAAAACAAAGAGTGTTATTACATGTTAAAAATTTATAACAATTTTTCTACACGTCATTCGTCTGTGTAATTATTTGAAAGAAACAAAATATTTTTTACTAAAAGAATGCATTTCTGTACCTTAACCTTTTATAACCATTTGAAACAAAATATAATTTGTCGTTGTGAGCTCTTGGATCGTAAAATTCTGTATGCCCTGCTTTTAAAAGTCCAGGTTTCTTGGTTTTCGTTTCCGGCTGCTCCAATGATTCCTCTGAATTTGTATTTATCGGTGTTTTATCATTTTTAACACGTGGATCACAACCTGTAGGTTGATCGCAAGTCTTATTTATATCCTTTGGCATATTGTCATGTATCAATTTCGATAGAACATATATAGGAGACTTTGATTCACATTTTCCTTTGCCAAGTGGACAAGAGTCTCCCCTTGTGTATTCTGCAATATCATTTAGTATATTCTTCAAGATTTCTGCGTCTACCTCTTGATCAGCTTTCCATCCGTATCGTTGCCAGTTTGTTACCTTAACAACTGTCTTTCCATTGTGGTCTTTTTTACCTTTTTCTTTTTTATGGTGTTTCTTTTTTTGACAATCGCCCATACTGATCGAAAACAATACAAATGCGACGACATATAACACCTGCCAATAATTATTGTTTTCATATACAATTAAATTACATTACAATAATTAAAAAACAGGTTCTAAAAAAACTTACCCCGTGCCCTCTCATATCTTGCTCTGTATAACTTAAACAAGTTATTATATTGACAGTCTGAAGCTAAGTGAGGAAAAAACTATTTTGTGGATATAGGTACCCACTGACGATAATTAATTTGATTTGCCGAGTTTCGACAAAGAATAGCAATTTCAATTACCATCTAAATCGTTATCACCCTTGTTTCTTGTAATCAGTCTTAATTTGACATAAATACTTACTGAAGTAGTTATTTCCGTACGCAGTTTTAAAATTCATACCAAAAAACTAGAATTAAAATTAGTATCCCACGATTCGCACGTTATTTTATGTAATTTGTAGTTTTAGGTATTAACCTAAATGTAAACAGAATCTACCTTCTAATAGATTCAGTTGAGGGTAGATAAAACATGACACGATCAAAATAAAGTAGATAATGACAGGTCATTGAGTGATAGATCTAGGAGGTTATACATATATTTGGTTGGTTAACCAATACATTTTATAACCATCCGAAAATGTACAAATTGTTTGTTTATATTTATTTAGTACTTAAAACTACTGACAATAGTTACATGATAAATCAGTTCTTTTTTTCTGTGTGCAAACAATCTTTAATTTCATTCCAATATGGGTATCCTGTCGAGTTGAGAAGAACTGTCTTGCAAACATGATGTAATAGGTACTATTTATCATTACCTATATGGAATATCCAGTTTATCACAATGGCCTAAATTCCTTCTCGAGGAACGCCGATGAAGATGGGTGATTGTTCTCATACAGGAGGTAATAGGCAACGCAAGAAAAACATACTCATTTACTTTACGCAGTACGTACACGGTGTTACGCGAGCATTGCGAAAGATTTTAACTATGCATTCTAGACATCAAAATAAACAAAAAATATTATGAGACCTAATGTCAATTCCACCAAAAAAATATATTTTTTTCTCTTTTTTTAGGCTGATTTGAATACATTTTAACATTTCCAGTACTTTTCATCACAACAACAATTTATTTCAATTGTTTTTTTTTTTAGGTAGAGGTTATTTCGTCAAGTCTATTCGTATTTTTTGATTGTCAGGCAAAAGGTGTGGTAATATTACAGCACATTGTGGTAGCATTGTAATCCAAAAGAAGTTAAATGACGAGTTACGTCGAAAAACTTATTTCGAAAAAAAGGTTGATTATCTCTGAAACCAAGCCGAATCCAGGAAATTTTATATAACATTAAAGACTCTAAATATGGTCAGGAATCCAGCATTAAAATCTTTTGGAATGCTGACGTAACACCGTGTATGTGTGATATTGATATATTTCTTTATTTTGTAATGAGTTTGAGTACTAATAAATATTATCAGCTTACCGACCGTGATTTCGTCATTACATTACAAATATTATAACATAACATAACATAATATTACATGAACCTCAAACCGTAATCAAATAGGTTTTAGTATTATAAACCGATATTGCAAAGCACTAGCACCTTTGGACTAGCAACATTCTGGGGTGGTTCTATTATTGTAATCTTAGTATTATAATGTGATTGTAAAAGCCTTTCAGCATTGTGCAGGTTACCTAGCAATGAAGCATGTAGCTGATTTGTGCTCGCCCGACGAAGCCCGCGTTGCGGATTTCCCGTTGTGTTTTTGATTTGTATTACAATCCGATTCAATAAAATAATATTGAGTTGAAAAATGAAATATATACGCAACAATCTAAATAGCTCCTTTCATTAAAGGAATTTCGAAATCCCGGAGCGCTTATCAGAAACATTGATTGGCTGCAATGTTAGCAATGATTAATTGATTAACGACTCATGCTGGTTAATATATTACCCGTAGAGAGAATTGCTAACTTTCTATACCGTGTGTTACCGCCATGGGCGTTTACCTACCTCTTAATAATGTTAGGAACTTATGAAATTCAGATTCTTTACCAAACCTCGATAACAATTTAGTTATTGGATACCGATTTTTCTCCATAAAAAAAGAATGGTTCTAATTTCGTTCTTCGGTATATGATTTTTTGTTAATGGAGTAATTTCAAAATACGATTTTGTTAATTACATAAAATTTTGAGTACTACATATAGAGTACAAACATTTTAAAATATTGGGCTATTTCGAGATTAAAAAAAAATCGGTCCCGATCCCTGCGGTCCCAAATGTTCTCAGATAACTTTCTAAGAAAAGTTGTCTGAGCAGTATTTATTTAACTTGAATTGCTTAAATTGAACTACATCATTTTTAAAACCACCAAATAAAATAAAAATTAAACCGATATCAACCAATTATTTTTTTACTAAAAATCGGTTCTTGATTCTCGGAGGTATCAAAGAACATCCATACAAAAAAACTGTAAAATTGACAACCTCCTCCTTTTTGAAGTCTGTTAAAAATAATATTACTATCCTATGGATTTTTTTTTAAATATATTTATTTTCAAAACTACAATTTATGTACATAGATTAAATCTAACTAATCTACTTAACCTAACCTATATCTAAGATTGGCCCTTGTGGCATTGTACCGAGGATGCTGGCGGCATTTCCTCGCTGTATCGCAATACTGATGCGTTATGCGAGGAAGTCGCCAGCTCTTCGGTCTTTAGTTACATCAACCAGACGTTTCGCGATCTCAGCAAACAATTTACGTACGCTGGGGCCCCAATAACCTAAAGTATGGAATGGTTTTCACAGATGATCAGCTTCAAGGTATCCAACCAGTATCTTGACATAAAGCTGAGTGAATACCTGCTCAGCAACGTTTTTAAAAGTTATTTAAATTTCTTTGTTTTTTTTTTTATAAGTATTAAGGATATTTTTCTATTATTATTCTTTATGATCTATCTATTTGTTTGTTGGAAAAAAAGCAACATAACAAAAACACAGCAAACATACAAATCGTATAATTATAGTACATGTCTGATAATTATATTGGTATGATCAAAGACCATTAACTTTTTTTGGTTTGGTTTTCGGGCTTTGATGTTGTAGATGGAGTTAAGATTGCACTAGTCAATTTACTAGTAGCTTTTGATTTCTTTGTAGACGTGTGTTCTACAATATCTGTGTCATTTGATGGTTCGTGATCAGGCGGAATACAATCCTCGTGATTAGTTCTATTCTTTGGGACAACTTTTTTCGCTGCTTTCAGAATAAGTCTTGGTAGCACATAGTCAATAGATTTGAAATCGCATTTCTTTTCTCCAAGTGGACAACTTTTGACGCTGTCAAACGCCGCAACGCTCTCTAAGATTTTTCTGAAGCTTTTCAATGAAATCTCATCCCTCAGCCCGTATCGTTCCCAAAATGAAACTTTTATGTTCCTGTCGGTTGCTGTTGTAGTTTTTGTCGATTTCTTTCTAGTTATTTTCTTTTGGGTTAAACTCAAAGTAGCTACTAATAAGATAAGGAGCATGACCTGAAAATAATTGTTATGTGTGAATTTGAGTAGAAATGCATTCCCAATGTCCTTAGCATGATTGGCGGCGTGAGCTATACCGTCTCGCAAACCAAGTTGTCAGTAGTAAAAGGCAATAAATTTTAAAAATATACTTGGCTAAAGGTAATCTGAATGTTTATCAACTGTATAGACTGTGTTTGTTACACTATTTTTATTGCTCTCGTTTGTATCAATACCTACACAGCTACTATCAAGATGACCAGAACGTAAATCATTTAATGAACGTCAACATTTCTACACGCGGCCAGCTCATGGTGAAGTAAAGACACTAAATAGGTACTTTTATGTGAAACTCAAATATTCCTATTGCGATTTAGAAACAACAAATAATTATAAATATTGTTACAGATTTCAACCTTGTTAAATTTGCTAATACTCAATTACTTGCCATATTTATGTTCATGGTTATCCTTAGCTGGCCAATTTGAACCGAAATGCTTGAAACCTGATTTACTAAATGTACCTCTAACTTCATGTTGAGCAAATTTAATTGGCTATACGAGACTGTTTTAATGAGTAATGGTTAATAACCGTTTCATCATAAAACTTTAAAGCCTGGCAAGGGATGGGTCACACTAGAACGGGCTTAATCCCGAGCTCTTGTACTTGTATTTAGTTCCGCAATCAATTTGTACTTCCTAAAATAAAAATGGTATTGAATCTAGTTACCCACCGTCCTGGACCGGGACAGTATCAGTATGAGTTATAATTATAAATAACGACGTAGATGTTTTTGTTTCATTAGTTCTTAAATTCCCTTATTATTTCCACGCATTTTGTTGATAAATAATAATTAGCACATTTTATAGGATAAGTACTTTGAGCACTTGTTCTTGATTTGCATTACTCAAAAAGTTTTTACATTTGGATCATGTCTTCGATATGTATTGATAATAATTGGTAGGCTGGTAGAGTATTTGATGCTGAGAAAGATTCACTACATTACTCAAAATGTTAATATGAAACGTTCTTTTTTGTTACCAGATTCCTATACATTTTTGGTAACAAAAAGGGAACGAACATTTTTTTTCATAATTGCACCCTTAATAAAATTTTCACTTCGTATTTTCACAGGAACGTCCTCATTATTATTTTGTGTCACAATAGCTGCAGTGCCCATTGCCCTACTGAAATTCATTGTGTGACGTTTCCATAAGCCGAAGTAAAAGGATAATGCACTACATCAATATCCTGTGCCGGGTGGAAATAAGTATCTGTTAGTAGTTACCTAATTAATTTTCGAAAATAGAAGCAAGAATAAACTACTAATCTATGCCTATAACTAATTCAAACGGTATGTCCACATAAAAATAAACCAGTATTCTTTTCCTTTATTATGTTTTGGGTGTACTTACTAAATAATTTGTAAACTGAATACTTATCTGCCTACTTTATGTCGATCCTCTTCATCATTTTCCCTGCCGCGTAACCCGATCTTCTTGTTATTACTTTATAAGCTTTATTTCTATCATGAATTCATGATATTATTCCAGATATTAGGGTGGAATGTTTGTTTTGTGTATTTTCAAATAAAGTGTGGGAGTAGCGAAGTGTTCCGCGAAAACTTCGTAATAGGTACCTAATGTTAAATATGTTAATGACGTAGGCCTGTTGATAATTTGGAACGGAAATAGAGGCATAACAAATGTAACATTGTAACAACGAGCTACGCAATTAGGATTTAATGAAGGGAGTAACTATAATATATGTATTGCATTTAGATTTTGTGCTATGTTGCATCAGCAAGTTCGAAGAGTAAAATTCAGTAATATTTTCTTCGGTTACCGCGAGGATTACTCATGAAATAAAACTATGATTAACGTATAAACTCGCGTATATTAATTAACTTCGTCCCGACGTTTCGACCAATTTAGAGGGTTCGTTGCCTGCGGGCGACTGACAATGTAAAATAAATTAAATTAATAAAATAAATTTATATATAATTTATTATAATAATTATTTAATTAATATAATTTAATTAATAATTTAATTTAATTAATTAATATACGCGAGTTTAACCATTAATCATAGTTTTATTTCATAAAATTCAGTAAATAGGCTACTTTATTTAAATTTTCCCCCTATTTTTTTTCAACATAGGGGTTTTTCATGAAATTCTACTCGGAATCACGAGTTGATTCGATCCAATAAGAATAAAATAAAATAGAAAAATTAAAAGTACAAATCAAAATATTTAGTTAATAAATAATTTGATTTGTGTTTTCGCAATACGTTCAATAGATGGCAGCACCAGCGCTCTCTAGCTATTCTAGAAAACTGTAAAGTATTCTAATAGGAGGTGCAGGCATGTATAGCTTGCCCTTAGAGACTGGTCAAAGGCGCCTAGCCTTGTAAGAGATTGCATATACCCGAGAAATTTGACCGGTGGTTGCTAAGACCGAGTGGCCGAGGGGTACAGGCATCAGCCGCGAAAGCTGAGTACGTGGGTTCGATCCCCACCTCGGACATAGGTGATCTTGGTCGTTTTTCTTTGGTATATGACATCTAATATTTATAATTTATATAGTATTAAGTAGGGCTCCCGGTATCCGTGTTACCCGCAGACACGTGTACACGAATCCTTAGCACCGGCGGTACTAAGAACCCGAACGACACGTAACGCCAAGAAACGTTTCCAACTTAGAAACGTTTCCAAGCGCGGGTCCGCGGATCTACTTAGAAACTTTTCCAAGCTTGAGTCTTGCGGATCCATTACAATTGAATGTTCGAAAAACCTATGTTTTTATTAGTAAAAAGTCTGAAACAAAAAAATACCTACCGAAAAATTCGCAGTTTTTTACGAATTACGCAGCTAGAAATTTTCTTTGTTGCAGGTTAAATGCGGTTCAATACTTTGTTCAAATATAAAATCGTACCTATATTTTAGATTGCCACTGCCACTACACATTGAGGGCGGATCAGACACACGTACTCGGGTACTCGGGTATCCGTGTCTTAATTACACGGTTCCTAATTAAACGTTTCCAACGGGTAAGAAACCCGTTTCCCGGTAGCAAAGAAACGGGTACACGGAAACGGGTACACGAAACCCGGACACGACCGAGAGCCCTAGTATTAAGTAGTGTGACTACTGGAGAAAAATTAAAAGTACAAATCAAAATATTTAGTCAATAAATAATTTGATTTGTGTTTTCGCAATACGTTCAATAGATGGCAGCACCAGCGCTCTCTAGCTATTCTAGAAAATTGTAAAGTATTCTAATAGGAGGTGCAGGCATATATAGCTTGCCCTTAGAGACTGGTCAAAGGCGCCTAGCCTTGTAAGAGATTGCATATACCCGAGAAATTTGACCGGTGGTTGCTAAGACCGAGTGGCCGAGGGGTACAGGCATCAGCCGCGAAAGCTGAGTACGTGGGTTCGATCCCCACCTCGGACATAGGTGATCTTGGTCGTTTTTCTTTGGTATATGACATCTAATATTTATAAGAATAAAATAATTTATAGGTAGCAGAGTTGGGCAAAAAGTAATGTGATTACTTCTGTATGTGTACATTGTAATAAATATTACAAAGTACACATACAAAAGTAATCAGAAGGAGTAATCATATTAATTTTTGCCCAACTCTGATAGGTAGGTACATTTTTCGATAATTCCATTCCTTTACCAACATACAAAGTAACGGAATTGAAAACAATATGGGGACACTTTTTCTTCACGTAGATATGTATTGTGCCATAAAGTTTAAATAAATAAACCCTAGGCCACATGCATGCAACAAATTTTGGGCATTTATCTCTGTCACTCTAATGACGCCTTCGTTGGAGTGAAAAAGACAAACCCTTATCGAACTTCGGTGTTTGCGGTACCAAGCCATGTCAATACATTTAATATAATTTACTTTTATATGACATGATTAGCGTCACTTCGACATAATTCCCGAGTAGGGTTGTAAATAGAAAAAAAAAAAAAATGAAAAAAAACCAAGCACTATGGTTTTTTATTTTAAAAATGGTTTTTTTTTTTCAGGAGTTCAAATCATACTAAAAGACGGTTTTTCATGATTTATTTATATAACTAAGAACATTAAAGTAAGTATGTCTGTGTTATGTAAGTTTGTAACTACATTATTCAGCATTAAAAGCAAAAACAAACTATTTGGACTTGGTAGGTACGTGGTACGTTAACTACCTAATACGGATTTCGTTAATGTTAGTTTTATAAATCTAAAATCAAAATTGTTAAAATACTACCTATTCGTTTAATAGTAAACATAAAGTTAAAAAAAAAACTGTAAAAAAAGTATTAATTGCCTTGCAAATTTGAGATTTCTAACTTTAAAAAAAAAACAAATTTTAGAAAAAAAACCGGTTTTATTTTTCAAGCCAGAAAAAACCGTTATTTGCAACCCTATTCCTGTGTGGCCTAGGGTTCGAATTGGTTGACTGTATTCTTCAGGGTTTAATTCGGTTAGTTTTATTTTGTTCCGCCGGCATTGACTGGCAAACTCGCTTACGTTTGGGCACGGTCACGTAGCTGGATACTTTCTTCGTTGATTCAGTTGCCGGGACGGAGTATTGTTGCGCAGGATTGGCGAGCGAAGGTGAAATTTACAAGTCTTCATACGGTTTACGATGATTTTCTGAACATGTATAGGTATCGTAAAACCGCCTAGCTATTTATAGACTGAAGCTTTTAAGATAAGATAAAGTGTAATTCTTAAATAAATTGGGCAGGTCTTAACGAAAAGCTATTATATTCATTACTGATAAAAAATAACAAAATCAAAATAAAGACTGAGAGTAATGCTTACTAATCAAAGAGTTAAACTTATATAATGGACTACTTAGTACCTACTTATACATGCCATGTTTTATGGGATTATAGTTGGGTTTTGTTGTTCATTCTTGTTTTAAATATATTTTAATCGTACCTATGTAATAACGATTTGGGCTACTCATACCCATACTTACGTGTGATAAAGTATTTTAATTTTTTGCACTTAATATTGTACTACTTATATTATGAGTATTATGACTGTTTTATCGACTTGTCAGTTGTAAAAGTGGTAAATTCAAATTATACAGGGTGGAAAAAGATTTTGGGTCAGTGAGGGCATCTACCAGGTCCCGTGTAGCTACGCGAAAATGGTCTTAAAATACCTTCCCGCGATTTTCAATTAAAGAAGATTAGCGTTTTCAGATTTTGGAAAAAGTATACAGGGTGCGAGGAAATGTCATTTTTGACAAACTTTTTTTTTGATGCCAATCGATCCTGTTTCTGTTCAGGATTAAAAGCTTGTATGGGACCAAAAAATTTTTTTCGGCTAGAAAAGCCACAAATCGAGATTTAAAATTCCTATACAAATTGTATGAAAATTAAAAATTATTTTTCACGCTTATTTTTTTATGCCTATCGATTCCATTCCTATCCAGTACCAATAGTTTCCTACGGGTCAACTTATGGCAATGTACAAAAAAGCCTAAATTTCAAGAAAACCGTTTTCATACATTTACTATGGAAAAAAAGTGAAACCTTAATTACTTTATCTGTCACGATAATTAGTCGTCCTATGCTAAATGATAATAATAATACTGTATGAAATCATTAGCAACATTAATTAGCGTCACAGACAATGTAATTGATTTTCACTTTTTTCCCATAGTCAATGTATGAAAACAGTTTTTTTTATTTTTGTTTTTTTTTACGTTGCCGGAAGTTGACCCCTAGGAAACTATTGGTACTGGATAGGATTGGAATCGATTGGCATAAAAAAATTAAGCGTGAAAAAATAGTTTTTAATTTTCATACAATTTGTATGGGAATTTTAAATCCCGATTTGTGGCTTTTCTAGCCGAAAAAAATTTTTTGGTCCCATACAAGCTTTTGATCCTGAACAGAAACAGGATCGATTGGCATCAAAAAAAAACTTTGTCAAAAATGACCATTTCCTCGCACCCTGTATACTTTTTCGAAAATCTGAAAACGCTAATCTTCTTTAATTGAAAATCGCGGGAAGGTCTTCTAAGACCATTTTCGCGTAGCTACACGGGATCCGGTAGCTGCCCTCACTGACCCAAAATCTTTTTCCACCCTGTATATCGCCAGCCAACGTTTTGGAGAAGATATTTTTTATACCGACAATTTGCTTTACGAGACTAAAGGCGGACTTGCACCAATCGAGATTAGCGAGTTAATTCAGATTAAGCTGTCAAATACCATACGAAATCATGCGTTAATCCGGATTAAATCGCTAATCACGATCGGTGCAAGTGGGCCTAAAGAATTACTAGTAGTTCGTGATCAATGAATACAGGTTGATTCCTGAGTCATTCATGAGCAGAAGTGAACAGGGTACTAGGGACAATCACGCTGAGCAACTTTCACTAAGGAGACAATCGAGAAATTGCAAATAAATCTTAATTATGAATTAATTGATACTTAACTATCAGTTAGTTTTTTTATCGTAATTTATTGGTTATCTCGGTAGTGAAAGATGCTCAGATCAGCGTGACCGTCCCTCGTAGATATCCCGTTCTACACCCAAGAATCATCTGTATATTCTGTCCAATAATTTCAGTCAGTAAAAAAGACGGCAAATTAAAATTTTCTATGGATAGCTTACTACTTTAAATCATTATGAAAAATAGAATAAGATAAATATGTACGTCGATTTTCGCCCTAATATTTTCTTAAATAGTACATTACTATAGAGGACGGGAAACGAAGGGTAACAGGCCAAGTAGATATATCTGGCCGAAGGAACTGAGGCCAGAAAGGGATGGATACATGGCCTGTAACCCTGTTTCTCGCCGAGATTTGTATAGTGCTTTACTCAAACTTGCCATGAAATGAAACGAACTGATTTCGCCGAACCATACTATTTAATTTGTAAATACAGGGTGTGGCCTGTAATAGGAGCAATAAATGAAAACATAGATTAGGGAAGAATGAACTCCAAATGGTTTTAATTAATTAAAATCAAAAATAAATTTTCTATTTTTGTCTAACTAAGTTAATCAACCCAGCAATGTACTGCAGACATTATGTGTCCAGTCGGATATTTGACATTGACATTTAGGTACTATCGCTTTCGCGTATTAATGAATGAATCTTCTAAATAAATCAGTATTGATTATTAAACATACCTATCTACTTATTGATTACTTTTTCACTTTTTTCAACATTACGTAACAGATCACAATCTCAAATTATCAGGTGTGAACTGACGAAATAACTAAATTAGTAAAACGCCATTAAGTGACTTCAAAACAATTTATTATGTAAACGGTTACAACAAAAATTGTGCACTAATCGCATATCTTACCGGGCGAACTCTTAACCACTCAACTTGCACTTTAATTAATTGAATTCGTATAGTCATGAGCACGACTACAATGATGTCGACGATACGATCTGCTTCTTTATTTAACTCCACTCTGACACGACATAACACGAACTGAGGACAGGATCTTGTCGAAACTAAGAATTTCACTGTTAACCTGACTGGTAGTGAAAACTCACACCAGGTCACAGTCAGAACTGCATTTGGTATACGTTGCTTTGAGATGACGACAATGGTGCTTGGTGATATTATCAACTAAGATAATATTCGTTGACAGGTCGTTTACACAATGCTTGGCTTACTTTTTCTATTAATTATGTGCTTTGTGTGCATCGCAATTCGTAATTTTATCATTTATTTTATTATTTTTGGTAATGTTTTGATATAACAACTTGACGTAAATTGTCATTATGTTGTAATAGTAGAAAAGGTGTCTTCACATAAAAAAAGTTCGCATTTACAACTGCGTGGTCTATGGCTTCGAATATTCAAAGATACCACTACTAAATTGTGCACTAAGGAGTAAAAAAGCGGCCTTCTTGAGATGACTCCTGTCAGAATTGTTACCCTTTCTATTGAAATGACCATGGCCAAACAAAACACGAGACAAATGGCTTATAAAACGATTGGGTAAGCATCCGGGGGCTTAGCATATCTTGTGTGTGACTGTAACACTTGGCTTTCTCGTGGCTACTCGTCCCTATTGGACTATATTGATTAAAAAGAGACGAAAAAAAGAGAAGACAGGCCGAGTGATGTTGTCATTGTCAAACACAAGGAACAGTTCGTAAATTAGTCGGTATACAGTACTCGGTCGATCGGGGTGGATTCATTATTAACGACTTTTGCCGAAATCTGTTCACCAATGACGTGGACGTTACTATGGTTTAATAATAATAAAACTCAGTTAGCCAATGGCCGATTCCGCAAATTCCACGGATGTTGATGTTGCTGTGGTTACATTACAACAAAGCTTGATTCGTTATTAACGACTTTTGCCGAACTGTGTTCAACGATGATGTGGACGTTGCTATGGTTACATTATAATAAAACTCGGGTGGCCAATGACCGATCCGCGAGTTACACGGATGCCGACGTTGCTAGGGCTACTTCATAAAAAGCTTGATTAACCGATCACGGTTTTACCGGATACGGATGTTTCTATGGTTACTTTATAACAGTCCTGTCTTAAGTAAAGCAAACTTCACTTATCGAAATGACAGGGACTGCTATAAATATGTCATGTGCAGCTTAGTAAATCTTGTGTTAGACAGCAACTAGCAGATACCCACCTCTTTTGGATTGTATTGATTAAACAGTTTTCTACCATTTCTTCCAGTCTAAAAGATTGTTTTATCTGACAAGACGTTAGACAAGGACGCCCTAGCAGCAATAAACCTCTAATAAAATTATAAAAATTATAAAGAAATATCTACTCTAGGACCTACTGTTGCATTTTGCTAAACTATATTTTTTGGCGCACAATCTAGTATAACATATTTGTTCGAATTCAAATTAAAATAAAAACCTCCACAGTATAAACAGTCGTTGGTGGGTCTAGCACATCTTGTGTTTGATAGCTCACGGTCTTCTCGCGGCTATCCGTAATTTTTAAATCAATACAATCAAAACGAGACGGGTAGCCGCGACTATTTTGCGAGTTGCAATCAAACACAAGATGTGCTAGATTCGCTGTCTTTTTCGAGGTGTCATTGTAAACTTCCAATGATAAAGTAAAAACCTCTTTGTTCCTAGGGCATCTTTTTGGACAATTTTAAAACAAATTTGTCAAAATAAACGTGTTCTTACGCGATTAGTTGTTATTTATGCCTGGGGTTAAGAACTAGTTTCGATTGAGTAGATTATGAAACATCGCCTCGGTACCAAGCAACCATCTTGTACCAAGACATCTAACGATCGGTAACGACAATTTAACGATGGTTACATACATTGCTTACGTATTGTAACTTTGAAGCATTATGATAAGGTCTAGGTAATTGCGTATAGTCCAAAGATTCATCGCTTAAATTTAAAGCTCCTATTATTGGCCACACCCTGTATACCAATAGTACAGTATTGTGTAACATGAAAACAAAAAAACATTCGCGCCTAACTTTTTTTTTAATCTGTTTGAGGTATCCTTTTAACTGGTGGTATACACATTAGTTCTAAGGTTATTTTATTTTTTTGTGGCTGAACATCAAGACCTAGTGTCACGATTTGACGTTTCAAAACAAAAGACAGTTTGTTTGCAGTCCTAGGTGTGAAATAAATACTTGAAATCTCTTTACATAACTATCATCTTAGCACATGACACCGGATACATAACTATTATTTCCGGGTTTAATTTCAAGTAAGTAACATCAATATTTTCGTAGCAAGTTTGAGAAAAGTGTCTTTTTGTAAGTATCAGAGTTGGCCACCTTACATAAGACTCGCTACCGCTCGATAAGCAGCACTCGACCTGGAGGGATAAGTAAGTAATTGCAATGTTTTAGTATGGAACTCGCGAGCACGAAATGTGTTACAATTCTGTATCGAATAAAGGACGCCAAAATAACAAGCGTAATTTAGTCAACTATAAGTATTATAACTCCAATACGATAATTTTTAATATATATTTATTTTCAAAACTACAATTTATGTACATAGATTAAATCTAACTAATCTACTTAACCTAACCTATATCTAAGATTGGCCCTTGTGGCATTGTACCGAGGATGCTGGCGGCATTTCCTCGCTGTATCGCAATACTGATGCGTTGTACGAGGAAGTCGCCAGCTCTTCGGTTTTTAGTTACAGAATTAGCAAATTATACATTAAGCATGTTTTTGTCTTTAGCTTAAAAATCGGATGGTACGAGTAGCAGCCTTCCACATTTGTCAATGCAAGGAGTAGGACTAGCGTGTGTCATACAAAAAACGTCGCGAATCTGATTCTGTCACTTTAACAAAGACATTTCATCGGAGTGACAGAGATAAATTTGTGATTTTTGATGTCCAGGGTATTTTTTCATCGTCTTCAGTCCTCATAAAATTGGGAGCAGCATGCTATGACTTTTTTTAAACTCATAAAATAATTTTACCACAACGATGTAAACAGACAGACGACACGCCTGATGGTAAGCACTTACCGTAGCCTATGACCCCCTGCATCTTCAGGAGGTTCACCTTACGTGAAGAATTGCGAATGTATACAATAAAAACCAAACTATATTTTAAATTTCCTGGTAAAACCGTCGAAA
>JALPQI010014540.1:0-25632 GCA_025490895.1 Thaumatotibia leucotreta
CATTCAGTTATGTCACATGTAAACGGCATGCGTAAAACTTTGATAATTTGTCTTGTTTCATGTTAATAAAATTATTTATAGGGAAAATTTAGAAATACTGTCTATATTTAGAGTAAAAATATTAGGTACAGCATGAACTAAATTTATTAGTGCAATCTGTAGACGAGTGGAAAAACTAATAGGGAAGAAGGAATTAGCGCCATCTGTGAACGAGTGGAAAAACTAATAGGGAAGAAGGGATTTAACGTCATCTAGCGGTTTAACGCTGAAATATTTAGCTATGTCCAATATGAAACTTAGTCGAGCTCGAGGGTGGCATAGCGAAACTTGAATGGTAGTTACTTTTCACACTTTTTAAAATATTTTTCAGTTCTAGCATACACCATAATTTTATTGCAGTACCACCACAATATTTTTATATTTGTTATTTTATTTCAGATATCAGATTTGTTGTAGTAATTGTAATTATAACTTCATAATTTCATAAGGAATAGGTACCGCAGTGGAGGAGTGTTGTGTTCATCTGTCAAGTTCGAGATATGGGTTCGAATCCCGTGAAAGCAAATATTTTGCCTTTTCTTTTGTTAAGATTTACTTACGGGGCTACGAAATCACAATTAAAAAGGAAGTGGATTTATAACAAAGGGATTAACGTAAGTACCATAAGGTTCTAAGTATTCATTTCATGTGGTTATGTATTTATATACAACTTTTATTCATATTTTCGAAAAATGTATTTACATACATTTTTGGAATATAACTTATCCAAGGTGGCCATTTGCGTATTATTTAACATTTTGCAGCTGTCGCGTACTATGTTATGGCTTTGCGTAGAATTTCATGAGTGCTATAATTATATTTCGAAGTGTAAACGACAAGCGTAAACTTTTATAAAATTTATACATTTTGTAATGTAGCAGATATGCGTAATCAACATTTATGCGTAAGAATTTATTTATTTGTAAGTTTTCCTTGAAATAAATGGCAGTTAATGCGTAGTCTTTGAATTGAGTACACAACTTAAATACCTAAGCATTGGCGTAAATGCGTAGTTGGGGTAGAATATACGGAGGTTATACGGAGCAAATTAGGGTTCATTTCAAGTTTGTTACAACTTCAGTAATAAATTTTGCAATAATTGGGGAGGGGATGTCTATGTTAACAATAATTGTCATATTCGGATTGGTCTTGGAATGTTGAAGGGAAATATGTGAAAGAGCGAAAGAGGAAGGATGAAATTTAGAGTGCATTAATTTATAGAGCGTGTTATGTTGTGTGGAAGTGTTGATGTAAGGGTGCTGAAGTGTGTTCATTCTTTATGGTCAAATGAGTTCCCTCATCTTTGCAAGGCTTAGAATATCGACAGCAGTTATTGATATTTACAACGGCGGGTGGGAACACAATATGGTTATCAAAAAAATCTTGGTGTTAGGTTAATGGTACTGATACCTATTACAAGGTACATTTTTTTGATAACACCATACTCTACAAGAAGCTCATATCTGATCTAACTTCGTACACACCTTGTGGTCATGTGGGAGAAATCAGAATTAGCATGAGAAATGAGTTGATGCGAAGCATAGCTCAAAACTATATTTATTTATTTTCTACACATTCTAAACCGTAACAATAGTCAAGTCTCAATATATTATTTTATATTTTACATAGATGCACTTACGATTCTGATGTTCTTTTTTTAGAAATCCTAGTTTTACCTAACAATAGTTTTTCCAATAAATATTACATATAATTAGTATTTTAGTCGGGTTTTGAAATAGAGTAATTTATTTAAAGAATAGATATGCTTATCTGATTGATCTTGCTTGGACATGGGACATTGCCAAGAAAGGAAGATACTAGTTATTTGGTGTTGGACTTTGGATCGGTTACTTGGTTTTATGGGGAGAACAATTATTGGTGGCAACTGGAAAAACGAAAGGGTCTCTCATTTTGGCGGAGAGGATTTTGTTGCGTCATTACGTCTGGACAATGTAGATGGCGAAATCGCCAACCGAACAATGTGGTTATAGATTTCAAATGAAACAACAAAGACTTTGTTAAAGAACACAGAAGCCTCACAACCTTCTGCTTCAGCTAAGATGAGTTGTCTGGCTGTCAGTAATTTGACTCATGAACCGATATACTATTAGTCTGAGGTTTGCACCAAATTAATTGGAATCTTTTCAGTAATGGTCATTATATTCACCACAGCCGAGAGGGAAAAAGAAAGATGCTTTCTTTTTCTTTTCTTTATTTTCTTCAAATTTCAATAACTGTACGTTAACTATAATTATTGGGGTTGCATTTTGGCTCCGATTCAGGTTAGTTAAACCTTCCAGTCTTTGCCAAAACGCGGGGGGCAAGCTGTAACAGTCCGTTTGAACTGCTACATATATTCCATAATTATATTTATAATTTTTATATATGTATCCATAGTAAACCAACGCAATTGGCGAATATTAAGATATTAAACGATCGTAAGTAGTCAACGAAGTACTTCATTGAATTGATTCATTTCCGTTCAATCCGGCAATTAAAATACGCGATAGTGGGTCTAGTCGGACTCGTACTATAAAATACTAACAATTAAAATAAATATTCGAACTAAAAAGTATATTCGAAATATAATCCATTAATCAAACATCAGTACGAAATTATTAAAACCTAAAAAGGACGATGCTAGTGACGTGTGCAAAATCCTAGAAACATGGCCGAAAGTTCATATAGAAAGAAACTGATTCTAAGTCGAACCTAGAGTCAAGATAAAGTAGACTTTAAGTTGTAGAAAATAAGGTCGATATTAAATAGTAACAACGTTTTACTTGGTTCGGGAATTTTAGTGATACATTTTAGGCAGTTCGAAAACCCTATAAATAGACGCCATTTTTTACAAAAGGGAGGATTTTCTGGCTGAGATTGAGAAGGGACGGTCGCTCTGGAAGGTGGTCACGTGGTAGATTAAAATGTGGAGTAAGTTGCAAATACCTTCGATTTGGTGAGATTTTGATTATTATTTTATCGAGTGTTAACTTTACAGTAATGACCTACATAAAATACACCTAGTCTTGGGAATAAAAAGTGAGTTTCATATTTAAATTCGCCCGTTTCTTCCGGTTAACGTACCTATGTTGCATAAATATAAAACAATGGGAAAGAATAATCTAGGAGATATTTGGGTTACTAACAACACCTAGAGTAGATTGCATTTGCATTCGAGGTCACTTTTATGTATTTACTAACCCTCTATGTAAAACGTTGACTGTGGATACCGAACGGTGATAACAAAGCAGTCAAGGCGATTTCAGGAACTGTGTTGTCTTAGTACCTATTTGTTAAAGTTGTAGGAAAGTTTTAGTGTATTAAAGTTAAGTCAGATGACAAAGAATTTCATTAAACAGTGAGCTCGAAGTAACTGGTAAGTGTTTAATTTTGTTTGTCGTAGCGAGATCTTGACTATAGGCCTTCGGGCCCAACTCCGATCTCCCGCCCGTCAAAGGGTTGCCTATTGATAGTATATTGGTCGGAGATCTACCAACAAATAGAGATTAATGATGAGAGATATCCTGGTACTACGAAATTTCAATCATTATTCTGTGAGAAATGTCTGTCTGTAATGCGCATAGTGCACAGAGCAGTGTGCTGCTTTTCCATCAAGGAAATATGATCTCAGTAACCTGAACCTACCATTTAGATGAATTTATACCATCATCTTTATGGGATTTCATTGTGTAAATTACCTATTTTGTGTGCATGCATAATTTTCAGAGCAGCCGCTTTGTTTGGAAATAAAGTTTCAATTATCTAATCTAGTAATCTAGGTTGAACACATGAAAACCATTGTAATATGTATTTGAAATACCATTAATATCTTTTCCATCTTTATAAATACTAATCATATAAAGGCACAGTATAATAATCAAGTATTTAATATACTCAAGACTACTGCATTTATAATATATATTTGTATCCAAATCTAAACCTTCATACATATTGAAATAGTATAAAATAAATTACTATTTACAGCACAAAAGAGGCTATGAAGTAATTTAGTCTTTGCTTTCATATTATACAATAAAACCTAGGTTACTTATTAGTAATCTAGACCAAATATCTATCTATACTTACATACTTATCTAAAGTTTACCCTAAGTGAGGGCTCTTTGTATTTAAATATACAAATCTTAAGGAATCCATTATTATGGATTACCTATGCTTTAAAATTAGCATATCAACTTTTTAAATCTAATTTGAGTTCAACTTACTGAATACAATAAATGCTAAAATATAAATAATCTGTAATCCATTACAGGATCTGGTGAATTATTTGGAAAACCGATTGGATCTAGCACTGATCGAATGTAACATGAGATCAGAAGTTTAGTAACACTATACTTAGCCCACCTAACGAAGACCAAAAGCTGCCTCTCGGGGGAAATAACTCGTGTATAAGCGAATTTTGGCATAGTTGTAGGAAATGGTGTTTTAAACCACATACTAAAAGTACTGGTGGTTAGGGGTGGAGCTAAGGGGGGGAGGGGGGTGTAAATGTCCTTATTTTTAATTTTTCGTAAATAACTCGTAAACCGTGGCTTATAGCAAAAAATGTTCTAGTACAGAAGTAATCTACATAAAATTCTCTACAAAAAAGATGTACGCATGTTTCCTCTAGGATCACTGTGTCATGAGATAAGAAAGCAAGAAGATGGACAATAAAGAAATAAACACGTTTGTTTAAGTAGGTATAGCACATACAGGATGCTCGCGAGCATTCCAAAAGATTTTAATGTTCAATTCCTGACCATATTTAGAGTCTTTAATGTTATGTAAAATTTCCTGGATTCGGCTTGGTTTCAGAGATAATCAACCTTTTTTTCGAAATAAGTTTTTCGACGTAACTCGTCATACAACTTCTTTTTGATTGCAATGCTACCACAATGTGTTTTAATATTACCACACCTTTTGCCTGGCAATCAAAAAATGGGAATAGACTTGACGAAATAACCTGTCCCAAAAAAAATTTTTAAATAAATAATTTTAACAGATTGTTCTTATGATAAAAAGTACTGGAAATGTAAAAAAGTATTCAAAAAGTGTAAAAAAAAGAGAAAAAAAAAATTTTTTTTGGTGGTATTTCACATTAGGTCTCATAATATATTTTTGTTTGTTTTGATGTCTAGAATGCATAGTTAAAATCTTTTGACGATGATTATAAGAATATTTTAGATTTAGAAGATAATTAGGAATTTTATTTTTACAAATAAGTATACAGGGCGTGCCCGGGCGCGAGCATTCCAAAAGATTTTAAGTATGTATTCTAGATATCAAAATAAACAAAAATGATTATGACACCTAATGTCAAATACCACCAAAAAAAATATTTTTTTTCTCTTTTTTTTTACACTTTTTGAATACTTTTTAACATTTCCAGTACTTTTTATCATAACAACAATCTGTTAAAATGATTTATTTGAATATTTTTATTGGGACAGGTTATTTCGTCAAGTCTATTCCCATTTTTTTATTGCCAGGCAAAAGGTGTGGTAATATTAAAACACATTGTGGTAGCATTGCAATCAAAAAGAAGTTTTATGACGAGTTACGTCGAAAAACTTATTTCGAAAAAAGGTTGATTATCTCTGAAACCAAGCCGAATCCAGGAAATTTTATATACATTAAAGACTCTAAATATGGTCAGGAATTGAACATTAAAATCTTTTGGAATGCTCGCGAGCATTCTGTATGTGCTATACCTACTTAAACAAAAGTGTTTATTTCTTTATTGTCCATCTTCTTGCTTTCTTATCTCATGACACAGTGATCCCAGAGGAAACATGCACACATCTTTTTTGTAGAGAATTTTATGTAGATTACTTATGTATTAGAACATTTTTTGCTATAAGCCACGGTTTACGAGTTATTTACGAAAAATTAAAAATAAGGACCTTTACACCCCCCTCCCCCCCTTAGCTCCACCCCTAACCACCAGTACTTTTAGTATGTGGTTTAAAACACCATTCCCTACAACTATGCCAAAATTCGCTTATACACGAGTTTTTTCCTCTGAGATTCCTTCGTTTGGTGTACTAACTGTGAATGTGGTACTTACTTATGCATATAGATTTTAAAATCTGGAATTCTAAATGACATTGGTAGTAATGGATAGGCTAAGGCCGCTACAGTACTCCTTCTACTCTATATAAATAATGACTGTTGAAGGTAGTTGAGCTGAAATCTCAGTACAAGCGAGTTTCTTGGCATTTCTTCTCGCTTGGAATAGGCTTTCCGAAATGCTGGTAGCGTCTGTTAGGTTAGTATAGGGTCGCAGACCACATCCTGCTTGATGATAGTCCGTACATGATGAAGTAACACTATCACATGTACAGCTAGATGTGAGTTCTTTTAAGAATTCATATGAACGTAGACTAGGGATATGGAAAATCTTCCATTGTCCTATTTTATTATATTAACTCAGTACTTAAGAGTATAATTGTTGTAAAAATATGTTTATATTCCTTTGAAACTTTGGCAGAAAAGCAAAGGAATGGACTATCACAAGTTAGCCGCGACAAGAAATAGCTGGTAGTGGATTAGGAAAAAAAAAACAATAATTATTTTTTATTGTTTTTTTTAACCTTATATACTAAACATTTATATTTTAAATTCTCATGATTGTCTCTCTTCGCAGGTGGGGCTTCTTTAATATTAAGGATTTGCATTGTTAATTTATGTTTTAAGTTACTAATTGTTTTCCTAATTAACTAATTGTTTTGCTATGCCATTCTCTATAAATATCTACATACTTCTTTACATTAGAAATGCTTATTATAATGTGACTGTTGAACAATTATTAATAATCTTGCTTTAATCTTTGCAAATACACTTCTTTATTCTTTAGTTTAGGCATTATTATTTATCTCCACAAGCTCCACATATTCTGTTATTGTCAAAGACTCTAGGTTACTATGAAACAATGTTAGGGTCCACCATCAATCTCTAGACGATCACACTTCATCATGGCCAAAACTTTAAAAGCAGGAGAGTCGACTAAGTAGTTTTAGTATCATTCATAAGAGAGGGGTAATTAAGAGGGGCGGGTCGTTACAGTACTAACTAGTAATAGCAAATAATTTAAATTACCGTTAGACATTTTGACACTAAAATAAAATTAAACTCCCGTTTAATTAAAGTGTTGTCACGTATTGCTGTTATCAGGTTTTTTACATTAATTTCCTAGACTAGAAAACTTAAAAAACTAGTTTCTGATTGGGACTGTCGCACTAGAGCCTAAAAAGTACACCATATGCATTAAAAAATCACATTTTTAAACTAGTCGTAATTCACAGGAATGATAGAAATAGTAGCAGAAGCGGAGACACTCCGCGCTATTCAAACGGAGTGGGGCCTAACCGGGTCATTCAAGGACAAGCCGATAGCCGAGTGGCTCGCCAAACACAACCCCTCGGAGCTGGAGTATCAGCGCGCTAGAGACAATTTTACTGGTAAGTCTCGTGACCCAGGGCCCAGGGGACATGACGTATTATGTGATTTCAACTGTACCGTTCGCTAGTAGTTAACAAAAAAAGTATACAAATCTAAATAAAAACTTGCATTATTTCATAATCTCGTACTTTTAGAAGACAATCATCATGTCACCAATTTAAAACCTTGCCTTGAGTTCAGATACATTTTTAACATTGTTAATATGATTGATATTTATTAGTATTAACGTAAAAAATCTACGAACTTGTTTCACGGTATGTGTTAAAGACGTCAAATACTAGTGAAAGCCATATTTGTAAATGCAGGAAATTGTAGCTGAAACAAAGACAGTACGATTTAACCCTTAAAAGGGCAATGGTAATATATTTACCACCTCATTTTGAAACTTATTCTGTCACTGAATATGTGTCAAAGCCAATGAAATTTAGGTGTGACTGATGCCTTATTAAGAGTTACGTATACTGACCAAGTGAGGTCTCACTGGCTCGTTCAAGGATAGACCTTACTCACAATACTAGGGCATTGGCCACTGGCAAACTATTTGTCCCAAGAATAAGCAATTGTTATGGCGATAGAACGCTGAAAAAGCGTATTCCATATTTACTAAACAGCTTGCCTGAAGCCATCAGACATGAACAAAATTATAATAAATTCAGGAGACTGCTACAGAAGCATTACTTGATTGCTAAGTAATGCTTCTTTAGTGGTAGTTATTATTAAATACAATCAGTTCGATTATATCCCAGTCCATAACAATTAATTAAGAGACTGCCGCTCCCACAGTCAAACTGTTGTAACAGTTTTGTGGGACGATATTGGAATTTTTTTAATTAAAATTGTGTCAAGTAATTCAATAAATACAATAAAATAATAAGGCGATAGCAGAATGGCTCGTCAAACACAACCCCTCGAAGATGTCCATTATGATGGCGCTGCTGCCCATCATCAATCATCTATCAAAGAATAGTCAGTGACACTTCAACCCCTCAGTCGGCTCTTACGACACCCGCGGGAAGAGTTGGAGTGGCGACAAATGAGGAGTCACTTTTCAAAAGGGCTTATTTCCAGTTGGAACTTTTTTTGAGAAATTGAGAAAAACCTAAATCCACGGTTTTCATTTCTATATTCTTTCTGTGTTTTTGATATAGTACGTAAGTGAGTTGATGTAAATGTTATGCCACTAAATATATTGCTTTATCAACTTAATTATTAAGTTAATATACCATAAATTTTCAGAATTAAGCCCTTTTGATGCGCAACGTTTAGAATTAAACCGTTTTGGTCTGGCCTTGTGCGCTTATCCAATAATACACAAGCTGTTTTTTAAGGAAATTTTACAAGCCCTTTATTTATACAAAAAGTACTTAATAATAAGTTATTATACACTTTTAAAAGCTCATATAATTTTCTTAGTATAAGGGAGAAATAGGGGTCTATATCGGGTGGCATAATGTTTTTATTTCGAAAAATTTGTCGCATAACAACTTTACGCCGAAAAATGAATGGCATAAACATTGTTACGCATATTTTTGCTACGCCGAAATTGTTAATCCTAACTTGGTTGTTCCTAAATATTGTTTGTCCTAATGATTTTCGTGTCTAATGTATATGTATCGAAAAATTATTGTGCATAATGGTGATGTTCCTACTATTTAATGTACTAATAGTGATTACTTACCTTTAACTAGCTTTAAAAAAAATTTTTTTATTCCATATACTTAACTATTACTAAATAATTCGCCCTGTTGTCCAAAGAATTTAAGTGAGTAATTTTGACCTGGGAACCGGTCGACGAAGCCCCGCTGCGCGGGGCTTCTATTTACGCTCTAAGGGATAAAAGGTACCTAACGAACCTATCCAGGTTAAGGTAGGGGATGTTCAGATTATTTCTTTTTTAATGCTGGGGGGCTTCGCCCCCCCGTCCCCCCTTTTTTGACTTTGTAAGTATGAGGATGTGTAAACAATTGATTAAAAATACTTAAGTATTTAAAGACTACGCCATTCACTCCGCCCTAGTTTCGAAACCTAACCAATCCACGTCGGTTTTACCCTGGTTTATTACTTGAACATTTTTTTTAACCATTCACCCTGTTATTCAAATATTTTGCATGTTGTTATTAAAATGCCTTTTTGAATGAAATTTCGGACATGATAAAAGTAGGCGCAGTGAAAATTGACAGTTCGAGTAGTAGGGAAAACAATATTTATTACAATGAACATTAGGATTATTATGCTTTAGGTCATTCGACATTCGAGTAATCAATATTAGAATAAATATGGTGTAGGTATTTTAAACGTGTATGCGCAAAATTAAGTAGGCTAAACAAGTAGTATGCCATGTAACATTATGCCATACATTCTCGGCCAAAAAATTTTAGGACAATCGACGTTATGCGACACGACAGGCACCCGAGAAATAGGCCTATACACGGTGCCTCGCGAGGAACCCACATAATTTTAATGCTGAATTCCTGAGCATATTTAGAGTATTTAATGTTATATAAAATTTCCTGGATTCGGCTTGGTTCCAAAGATAATTAACCTTTTTTCGGAAAAAGTTTTTCGACGTAACTCGTCATAAAACTTCTTTTTGATTACAACGCTGCCACAATGTGTTCTAATATTACCACACCTTTTGCCTGACAATCAAAAAATAAGATAGGACTTGACGAAAAAACCTGTCCCTAAAAAAACATTTAAAAAATTAGTTTTAACAAATTGTTGTTATGGTAAAAAGTATTGGAAATGTTAAAAAGTATTCATAAAGTCTAAAAAAATCGAAAAAAAAAAAATTTTTTTTTTGTGGAATTTGACATTTGGTCTCATAATATTTTTTGTTTATTTTGATGTCTAGAATGCATAGTTAAAATTATGTGGTTTCCTCGCGAGGCACCGTGTATATTTTAACATTTTGGAGGACAAGATGGGGCTTATTAGAACTTGAAATTCAAAACATACATGTATTTCTCTACTGTTCGCAAAACTACATTCATAGTCCTCCATTTCATAGTCCTTTTGAAAAGACACTCCTCAAATGTATTCTTACTGACACCACACGGTAATGGATTATGATTCACTTATCGTTTTTATTTGCAGCATCATGTGCCGGTTATAGCGTGGCGACATATTTGCTCGGGATCTGCGATCGACATAACGACAATATAATGTTGAAGACTTCTGGGCACCTCTTCCATATCGACTTCGGGAAATTCCTGGGTGACGCGCAGATGTTTGGCAATTTCAAAAGGTCAGTGCTACATTCACAATGCAAATCTGTTCATAATACAAACCAAATAAAACTTAATTTCACTAATAAATAGACCCCGGATTGTTGTCGCGGTGACGTCACAATAGGGTGATTTAGGGAGTAAATGGAACGGTAGAACAAAATGATACATAAATTATAAGATAAGATAAAAAATTATATTAGTTTCACCAAAGAAAACATAATTTAATTTACTATTGGTACGTAAACGAACAAATATGAATAAATTCACAATAAAAAAATTCCAGTGAATTTATTTTTATTATTATTTTTTATATTAAGTTTATTGGTTTTCGACAAAAAACTGACCGGTCGAATAATTATATCGTTCCACTGTTCAGTAAATGGAACATACATAAATATTAGACCTAATTTTATCAATGTATGCAAATGCAAACTATATAAACCTGTATAAAGTTTGACCTTAGATATAAACTGTTAGCTTTTTTTATACCATAAAATAATAAGTACAATCTCGTATTCATTTACACAATATGTCGTTTCTTATATTATCTTATCTTATAATTTATGTATCATTTTGATCTACCCTTCCATTTACTCCCCAAATCACCCTATTGTGACATCACCGCGTCTACTAATAAAATACCAAGTCCACCAGCAAAGTAGGATATCTCAACAAAAAAAATATTACCGACTGTAACAAAGCAAAAACTGTGTAGGATACGAGTACGGTGGCAAATTTAACTACGTGTTAACTTCTGGCAAGCTGTCGTTGTGATTATTTGTTAATTATCGTCGGGGATAGTGCAATACCGCGTAACTAACACATCATCATCATCATATCAGCCGAAAGACGTCCAGTGCTGAACATAGGCCTCCCCCAAAGATTGCCACAATGACCGGTCCTGCGCCACCCGCATCCAGCGGACTCCTGCGACCTTCACCATAATAGGAGCATTCCATGAAAACGTCTACTTTTTGTCGCTTACGTGTCGCTATGGTAGCTACCCTAAGAAAATATGCTACCTGCTAGGAAACACTGTCAATCTTACAGCCTTGATATGTTATTATTATACCGTAACTCAGCTTACTCAGCTCAACTTCAAAAGTATTGAAAATACAGTGTCGCTTACGACATGTTCTCATGGAATGCTCCAATAGCTCTCCGAATCGCTAAACTGAAGTGGCAGTGACCACTGCCACTACTTTTAAAGCTTCATATTTATTTAAAGAAGGAACAGACATCTTGAAATCGATATTCGTTAACATTCGTTATAAAATAAAGTTCTTACAATTCTCCCTTCCGCCTTTTTGTTTTTTTTTTTTTAAATCCTCTTAATGCCTTAGCCCTAGCCGCATACAGCCACGGATTTCATGAAGGCCCGCACTCATTACAATAAGTCGCGTTCCAAATTCAAAAAGAATTGGAATTGTTGAGAATACAACTTCACAGAGTAATACGTAGAAGTTAAATCTTGTTTGAAATAATGTATGGGATGTCACAAATTCGAATTTTTTACATCGTTAATCCCGATTCTAGAAATTGAAAAAAATATATGTTAAAGATTATTAAATTCTACATAAAATATACGAATTTGGTAATTGTCGCAATCTCGTACCTATTTTTAATTTTTTTAAGAAAATTGTTATCTCATTTTTCTTTGTTTTTTTTTTCTAAAAATAATTATTTTATTTTTTCTAAAAAGAGATCTTAATGTTGCTTACAACATATCCAAATTACAAAGAAATTGGATAAGTACTTTGGCCAAAAAAAATAAAAATGTTATTTCTTTTTATGCGTTTTTTTTCTTAACCTGAAGGATTTGAGACTTTATTTTCGGTGAAAGCACTACATATTTAAAGGTTAATAATCCAGTAAAAGGAAATATTTTTTTTCGCTAAGGGCAGTTTTGTCATATTAACCCGGCTATGCCCTTTGACGGACGAATGAGAAATGGGCTGTACTATGAAGTCGAAGCGATACGCGAGATTATCGAATAAATAAAAATACAGAAAAAATGATTAAAAATGAATTCAAACACAATATTATTTAAAAATTACTTACGTGTGATGGGAAATATGTTTTTGTTTTTGTGCGCTGGAAATATTTGGGCTGGTGCAGTTAATTATCATGCCATGAGGCATTTTGTATTTTTTTTTTCTTACGTGCAGCTCTAACAGCTGATGTATGTGGACTGTCATTAGAAATGGCCATCTCAGTGGCTGTCACTGAGTTCGGACACGCGAAGTAGATACATTTGCTTCTTCTAGTGTATATTCATTTCTGTGATTTTGACAATGTCCTAGTTTCATCTGGCTACGCACTCAGTAGTCATCATCATCATCAACGCGCACTCTGTAGTCATATGCTAACCCAACAATTCTTTAACACAGGGATCGCGCACCGTTCGTGCTAACAAACGACATGGTATACGTCATCAATGGCGGCGACCGACCCACGCAGCGCTTCCAGCACTTTGTCGAGCAATGTTGTATGGCCTTCAACGTTATTCGACAGCATCATGACCACATATTGGATCTGTTCGCTTTGGTGAGTGGCCCGACATGGTGTAGGTCATCAACAGCGACCGACCCACGTAGCGCTTCCAGCACTTTGTCGAGCAATGCTGTATGGCCTTCAACGTTATTAGCAAACCCCGGATGACGGGAGCAAAAATGCGTTTGTCACTAGTGCTTAGTTAAATATCGACTAATCTATCGACATCCATATGAACGATTTTTTAATTTGAAATTTATAGATTATCCTAATTATGTTTCCCTAGTAGTTCCACTTCTTTTCCAGATATCAAAAATATATAAGATTTTTAATATGAATTCACCAATTTTTTTAGTCAACACATTATGATATTTTTTGTGAATAATTTCGCCTTGAGGATGTAAAAGTAATGTTATTGAATTTCTGAACGACATTCAAGCTGCTTTTTAGGCTTTAATTTTGGTTTTGTAACTGTCATATGGTACTAGGTATTGTTGACATATTATAGTTTATCAATTTAAGATCGCAATGCTTCTGATTACGTACGTACGGTTGCCTAAATTACTGTTGATCAATACATTTGTAATTCATAAAATGTTGGTATGGATGTCGATAGAAAAGTCGATATTTAACTAAGCACTAGTGACAAACGCATTTTTGCTCCCGTCATCCGGGGTTTGGTTATTCGACAGCATCATGACTACATACTGGATCTGTTCGCTTTGGTGAGTGGCCCGACATGGTTTAGGTCAGAAGTCGAACCCACTTGTCACTTTGTCGAGCAATGCTGTATGGCCTTCAACGTTATCCGACAGCCTCATAAGGTCGGTTCTCAAAATTATCGCCGAAAGTAATTTTGGATCATTCCATGAATACATCTACTTTTTGTCGCTTACAGTAACTTAGCTTTCTAATTAAATGTTTCAAAAGTATCGAAAAGAGTCGACAGTGTCGCTTACGACACGTTTTCATGGAATGCTTTTTTTGCAGAATATCACTGCCCAACCAACATAGCGCAGAATTTCGTTTCGCCGAAAGATCACTTCCGAACTGTAACGTTACGCAGAGCTATCTTTCCCATATTGTCATGTTCCAACCTAACCTAACATAGTTGCTAAATGACAATGCAGACAAATGAAAGTTGGCAAATAATAATTTGGTAAATGTTGCTTTGCGAGTGATATTCGACAAAATGAAATTCTGCGAAAAGTCAGAATCAGACATCGGATTCCGTGGGGCGAATTCTCTTGACAGCTAGGGACTTCGTATATCGATAAACTCATTTATCGATACTAGTTCTACATACTAGTGACCGCCCCCAACATTGTAAGTATTTTTTGTAACTATGTACTGGTCTGAAGACAAGTATGAAAGTCACAATTAGCATCTTTAATCATTTTATATTTTTGAGTGAAAATAAATAATGCGCATGCAAAAAATAGAAGACTTGCTTAGAAAGCAGCCTGAAGTAATTTAGCACGGGTTTAAGTTTCAACAATAAAAGATGATACAGTTATGAAGAAATTAATTGTGACAAGTAAATTTTTAAAACGTTTGCAATAAGAATGACAACATTTAGTTGTTATTTTATTGCTTGTAGTCTTTTAATAAAAAAAATACTTTATAAGCAAACCTTTGTGTGATCACTAGTATTTAAAACTAATATCAATAGATGAATTTATCGATATAGGAAGTCCTTAGCTGTCAAGAAGATTTACCCCAAGGAATCCGATGTCTGGTCAGAATCTTATGTCGAGCAGTGGACTGGGATAGCCTAATGTGTTGCTCCTTTTTGATTGAAAACTACCCAAACCATTCATTATAATTTAATTACAGATGGCGGCGTCAGGCGTCCCCGGCGTGACGTCCACAGCCGTCAGCTACGTCCGCTCGGCGCTCATGCCGGACGCCACCAACGCGGAGGCGGCAGCTGCCTTCGCGAGACTCATACACTCCTCGCTCAAGAGCCGGTCAGTATATATTGTCATTACAGCAGTGTTATTCACTAAGAAAACCGCCTTGCTGTCAGCGCTGTGTCAGTGCTGCGGCAGCGTCGAGCCTAAAAATGGTATTCACTGATGTACTTTAAACGACACTAGCGCTCGGCGACGAATGCGGCGTGAGCTGGAACTACATTGCGTCGAGAGTTTGACGTTTAATGTACGAACTTCGTATTCCCTAACAAAAAACAGCAACGAACTCGCCCACAACCTCGCTCACAGCCTCGATTCCTAATGTCAAATCAAACAGCTAGGATTTTAGACAAGGCTGTCTCGACATCGAGCTCGTTGACGAACGCAGCGTCGAATGTGTCAATAAGAGAATAGCATAGCAGATGGCGGCGTCAGGCGTCCCTGGTGTGACGTCCACAGCCGTCAGCTACGAGGCGGCGCGGCCTTCGCGAGACTCATACACTCCTCGCTCAAGAGCCGGTCAGTATATATTGTCATTACAGACGGCGTCAGGCGTTCCTGGCGTGACGTCCACAGCCGTCAGCTACGAGGCGGCCTTCGCGAGACTCATACACTCCTCGCTCAAGAGCCGGTCAGTATATATTGTCATTACAGACGGCGTCAGGCGTTCCTGGTGTGACGTCCACAGCCGTCAGCTACGTCCGCTCGGCGCTCATGCCGGACGCCACCAACGCGGAGGCGGCAGCTGCCTTCGCGAGACTCATACACTCCTCGCTCAAGAGCCGGTCAGTATATATTGTCATTACAGACGGCGTCAGGCGTCCCTGGTGTGACGTCCACAGCCGTCAGCTACGAGGCGGCCTTCGCGAGACTCATACACTCCTCGCTCAAGAGCCGGTCAGTATATATTGTCATTACAGACGGCGTCAGGCGTCCCTGGTGTGACGTCCACAGCCGTCAGCTACGAGGCGGCCTTCGCGAGACTCATACACTCCTCGCTCAAGAGCCGGTCAGTATATATTGTCATTACAGACGGCGTCAGGCGTCCCTGGTGTGACGTCCACAGCCGTCAGCTACGAGGCGGCCTTCGCGAGACTCATACACTCCTCGCTCAAGAGCCGGTCAGTATATATTGTCATTACAGACGGCGTCAGGCGTCCCTGGTGTGACGTCCACAGCCGTCAGCTACGAGGCGGCCGCGGCCTTCGCGAGACTCATACACTCCTCGCTCAAGAGCCGGTCAGGATATATTGTATTACAGACGGCGTCAGGCGTCCCCGGTGTGACGTCCACAGCCGTCAGCTACGAGGCGGCCGCGGCCTTCGCGAGACTCATACACTCCTCGCTCAAGAGCCGGTCAGTATATATTGTCATTACAGACGGCGTCAGGCGTTCCTGGCGTGACGTCCACAGCCGTCAGCTACGAGGCGGCCTTCGCGAGACTCATACACTCCTCGCTCAAGAGCCGGTCAGTATATATTGTCATTACAGACGGCGTCAGGCGTTCCTGGTGTGACGTCCACAGCCGTCAGCTACGTCCGCTCGGCGCTCATGCCGGACGCCACCAACGCGGAGGCGGCAGCTGCCTTCGCGAGACTCATACACTCCTCGCTCAAGAGCCGGTCAGTATATATTGTCATTACAGACGGCGTCAGGCGTCCCTGGTGTGACGTCCACAGCCGTCAGCTACGAGGCGGCCTTCGCGAGACTCATACACTCCTCGCTCAAGAGCCGGTCAGTATATATTGTCATTACAGACGGCGTCAGGCGTCCCTGGTGTGACGTCCACAGCCGTCAGCTACGAGGCGGCCTTCGCGAGACTCATACACTCCTCGCTCAAGAGCCGGTCAGTATATATTGTCATTACAGACGGCGTCAGGCGTCCCTGGTGTGACGTCCACAGCCGTCAGCTACGAGGCGGCCTTCGCGAGACTCATACACTCCTCGCTCAAGAGCCGGTCAGTATATATTGTCATTACAGACGGCGTCAGGCGTCCCTGGTGTGACGTCCACAGCCGTCAGCTACGAGGCGGCCGCGGCCTTCGCGAGACTCATACACTCCTCGCTCAAGAGCCGGTCAGTATATATTGTATTACAGACGGCGTCAGGCGTCCCCGGTGTGACGTCCACAGCCGTCAGCTACGAGGCGGCCGCGGCCTTCGCGAGACTCATACACTCCTCGCTCAAGAGCCGGTCAGTATATATTGTATTACAGACGGCGTCAGGCGTCCCCGGTGTGACGTCCACAGCCGTCAGCTACGAGGCGGCCGCGGCCTTCGCGAGACTCATACACTCCTCGCTCAAGAGCCGGTCAGTATATATTGTATTACAGACGGCGTCAGGCGTCCCCGGTGTGACGTCCACAGCCGTCAGCTACGAGGCGGCCGCGGCCTTCGCGAGACTCATACACTCCTCGCTCAAGAGCCGGTCAGTATACATACACTCCCCGTGTAAAGTGTTGCCAGGCCATAATTCCGTAAATATGGGCATTTTCACTTCTAGGGACACCCAATTAGCTTAACTCTCACAAAAAAGTTAACTTCGATGTCAGCTTTGTAACGACAATTAAGCATTAAATATTAACAAACATATTTTTTTATCATTTTATCCAGAAAGAATACGCGGTTATGCAATATAAAAACATAAATAAAGGGGATTTACGTAAATATTTCATGCTTAATTGTCGTTACAAAACTGACATCGACGTTAACTTTTTTGTGAGAGTTAAGCTAATTGGGTGTGCCTAGAAGTGAAAATGCCCATATAGCAGATACCAGAAAACTTCTAACTGATATCGAAAGTACGTTACCCAACGAGTAAAATAACATTAATAACTTTTTCTAAATAGATGAAGCAATATTAAAAATACTAACTTAAAACGCTCCCATACATTTAGTATGACGACTTACAGCCTTAGAGAATGTCGGGTGTCGTAAGAGATAAAACTGTTAGAGATTCATTATTTGTACGAATACATTGTAATAAAATAATAATTCTACCGTTTATTAAATAACGAATCTAACATTTATTCTTAAATAAAGTAATATTCGTATTAAACTAGTCTTTGAATGAACGGTTACGTACTAAATGTATTGGAGGGTTTGAAGTTAATATTTGAGATATTTCTGATTTTATTTCAAAAAAGTTATTAGTGTAATTTTACTCGTTGGGTAACGTACTTTCGATGTCAGTTAAAAGTTTTCTGATATCTCTCATATTTACGGAATTATGACCTGTAAACACTTATCGATTACACCGTGTATACACAGTACCACCACTGGATACCACTGGATTGAGCTCCATAACCCGAAAGTCCTCTCAACCGAGCGTATACACATCATAGCCGAAAAGTACGTGAAGCTATTGAAATTAAGAAACATCGGAATTTTAAGGAGGGGCAAGGAATCTCGTCCGCGTGGAATCCCGTGATTTACAAATGTAAGCGTGAAACATCCATTTTGAAGCCATTGGATGGTGTAAGTGTTGTGGGTAGGCCTAGTGACAACCCTAGCCTAGAAGTGAATAATCAAGATCAAGTGCGGGTAGTTCGCAAAACCAAACAGCTCGAATGTTTTGATACATTTTCTCGCCAGTCTGCCTGCGACCACGGACGTAACGTCATGTCCGAAACGTCAGGATATGATCAAACGTAAGTTTACGCGAGATCCATTTGTCGTTAAAATAACCGTTATCAAATTTTGATAATTATCAAAATTAGCATTACTATCATATACAGGGTGTTACGCGAGCCACTGAAAACCTTGAACTTTTTCATACATTTTGACCGATTGATCATGACATTTTGTATGAAGGAGCTAAAATTTTTTTTAAGATTTAAGGGTTAGCTCCATAATAAAAGTTGTTCAGTATAACCAAATTACCCCGTTCAAGGTTTTCAGTGGCTCGTGTAACACGTTGTATTTAGAAGCGGTCAAGGTTCAAAGAATGAAAAAATGACAACACATTTCGTCGGCTGACAAGCAAAACTCACTATAAAAACTGTCACTACTCTTCGCAACCTCTTATTTTTTTTTTTTTTTTTTTTTTTTTTTTTTTTTTTTTTTTTTTTTTTTTTTTTTTTATACCACGTCGGTGGCAAACAAGCATACGGCCCGCCTGATGGAAAGCAGTCACCGTAGCCTATGGGCGCTTGCAACCCCAGGGGTGTCACATGCGCGTTGCCGACCCAATAAGAACTTGTACACTCCTCTTTTGAAGAACCCCATACTGTAGTCCAACGGGAAAACCTCGGCAGGGAGCTCACTCCACAGACGGACCGTCCGCGGGAGGAAGTTCCTCTGAAACCGTACGGTGCGCGACCATTTAGGTTGCAAGGTGTGAGGATGAGCGCCCAGTCGGTGGCGAGCGGTGCGATGATGAAAAGTGGACGTTGGCATCATGTCGAACAGTTCTTCAGAGCACAACCCATTGTACAGACGATAGAACACACATAAGGAGGCGAAGTCTCTCCTTAGACTTAAGGGTTCAATACCGCCTGTGAGTCTGGGATCGTCGACTATTCGGACAGCTCGTCTCTGAACCGAGTCAAAGGGTGCAAGCTGGTATACAGGTGCTCCTGCCCAGAGGTGACAGCAATACTCCATATGGGGTCTGACTTGCGACTTATATAACAGAAGTCTTTGCCCCGGAGTAAAGTATCCCCTCGCTTTATTGAGCACCCCGAGCTTTTTGGATGCCAGCGTAGCTTTTCCCTCCAGGTGACATCGGAATTGGACGTCGTTGGAAATGTCGACTCCGAGGATCCCAATACTCCCTGACATGGTAAGAGCTGTGTCTTGGAACTTTGGAGCCACAGTAAATGGGGTTTTTTTTAGCGGTAAACGCGCAAACTTGTGTCTTTGTGGGGTTGAACCTGACTAGGTTATCCCGACCCCATAACGAGACTCTAGATAAAGTGTTCTCGATGTCAGACACAAGTTTTCCGCGATTTTCCAGTACCACAGAGCGAGGGATATTAGCACGGCCTGTGTAAAAAGTATCCCCAGTACTGTCATCCGCATAGCAATGGAGGTCGCCGATAGACAACATGTCATTGATATGCAGAAGGAACAGCGTTGGGGATAGCACAGAGCCTTGCGGGACGCCAGCGTTTATGTCCATGCTATCAGAGCAGCTACCGTCTACTACGGCAAGAATGCGTCTGCCGGACAAAAAGCTAGCAATCCATCTGCATAATCCCTCGGGCAGTCCATAAGATGGCAACTTCGACAAAAGGCCCCTATGCCAGACCCGATCGAACGCCTTCGCTATATCTAGGCTGACTGCCAAAGCCTCGCCTTGACTCTCAATGGCTGATGCCCAGCGGTGAGTGAGGTACACTAGAAGATCACCGGTAGAGCGACCGTGGCGAAAGCCATACTGGCGGTCGCTTATAAGATCGTGTTCTTCTAGGTAACCAAGGAGCTTAGCGTTAACTATACGCTCCATGACCTTAGAGAGAAGGGAGGTGATAGCGATAGGCCTATAATTCGATGGATCCGATCTGTCACCCTTTTTTGGAACAGCGTGCACAAGGGCCGTCTTCCACGAAGATGGAACTTCCCGTTTGATACTGGAAAGAGCGAAGAGACGCGTTAACACAGGACACAACTCAGGAGCACAACGTTTAAGCACCACTGCAGGTATGCCGTCTGGCCCGCTCGACTTGTGAACGTTTAACGACAGCAACTCCCGCCGAACATCTTTCTGGGAGATGCGAATTTCTGGCATGGAGTGTGCGCACCGCGGGATGGTAGGCGGTATAATGCTGCCGTCATCGCTCACAGTCGAGTTCGAGGCAAAAAGAGCACCTAGAAGATCGGCTTTCTCTTTTGCACTATGGACCAGATTACCGTCAGCATTTCGCAGTGGTGGCAGGGACGACCGACAAAAGTTTCCCTCGGCAGCTTTGGCAAGTGACCAGAAGGCCCTACTCCCGGAAGGGTGGCCTGCAAGCTTCTCGCCAAATCTGCCGACAAAATCAAATTTTGCTCTGGCAACAGCTCTTTTGCAGGACCTCGAGGCAGCATTCAGTCTGCGTTTCGCATCAGAGACGTTCGGATCCTTATCAGTTACGGCCTTGGTCCAAGCCCTGTAAGCAGCCTGCTTTTGAACCGCAGCTTCTTTACAGGGCCGGTTAAACCAAGGTCGCTTCTTTGCTCCTGTAGCGATTAGTGAGTTGGGAATGAAACAGTCCATTCCCAGCTGTATCGTCTCGGCGACATTAGTCGCACAGGAGTCAGGATCATCCGATGCGAAACAGAGCTGCCTCCAAGGGTACGAAGCGTAGAATTCACGCAATCCGTCCCAATCTGCTGACCCGTACTGCCAAACGCGACGAGTAGTAGTAGGTCGCGGTGGTTCTCGCTGCGCGCAAGGCGAATTTGTCCGGATAAGGCAGTGATCGGACGAGCCGAGAGGTGTATTTACTGCGATGGTGTATCCGTCCGGATGCGTGGTCAACAGAAGGTCAAGCAAGGAGCTCGTATGGTCCTCGATATCTGGTATTCTCGTGGGAGAACGTACCAGTTGTGAGAGCCCATAGGCCAGAGAAAATTCGTGAGCAGACCTTCCCGCAAAGTCGGTGGACCGGGAGCCCAGCCACTCAACGTGGTGGGCATTAAAGTCCCCCAAAATCACCAGCTCCGCGGATGGGTACTGCTCAAGCACTCTGTCGGATGTCGACTGTATGTGCTCGAAGAGTCGGGTTGTCTCTGTGTTGCCACTGTGAGACCTGTAAAGGCACGCGTAGACTCTGGTGTGGCCGCCGTAGTCCACACGCACCCACAAAACTGACAGGTCCCTGTCTTCAAAGGCAAGAAGACGACGACAGCATACATCCTGCCGGGCGTACATACATACACCGGCGTGTCTCACGAACTTATGTTCGAGTGTATAGCCGGGGTACAATAGGTACGATATATCCGCCGGGCAGGATATTTGCGTCTCCGTGAGGAAAAGTATGGTCGGCTGCGCAGTTTCCAGGTGGCAGTGGACTGCGTTTAGGTTAGAGTGGATACCCCTGATGTTGCAGTAGTCCACTTGTGTGGATGGAGATGCCGCTGATAGTCCAAACTTTTTCTGTTTTCGCGCCATTATAGTGGGTGTACTTAATCCTAAGAAGGGTTCGGAGTGCCGACGACTCAAGGGACAAACAAACGGAACAAATCTGGCAGGGGACAGCGCAGGTAGTGCGGTCTGCAGGCACGGCGTACGGAAGGGCCCCCGGTCCCCCCCTGTGGCAGCGGCCGGGTCCACTCCGGTCTCCTCCTCCGGCACGGCCACTACTCCAGGGATTTTGCGCAGGTTGGCAGTTCAGCCTCCCAGGGCGGAGATTACGTGGTTCCTGGGTTCGGGAACCCTACTGACCTACGGGCGGCCAGCGGTCAGCCGTTTCACCGGGTCTCCCTGATAGCCGCACCTGCATGCCGCGCCAACACAGGCCGAAGCCAGTATTGTCAGTTCCGTAGGTCCCCCCGTCGGCAGCACTCCGCACCCTCGTTGAGCCTGGCTACCTTACTCACCAGCAGGAACACAACACTATGTGTAGGGGATAGTGTTATTTGGCTGCGGTTTTCTGTAAGGCGGAGGTACTTCCCCAGTTGGGCTCTGCTCTAGATAAGAGCGAGATGGCATCCGCTGTGCTGTGCCCTACCACACAAAGCGGGATGTCATTTGTTATGCCCTACCTCAACTGAAACTCTTATGCCAGTATTGAATCAGAACTTAGGTACGATCTCTATTTCAAGTAGGTATTTGTTACTTAATGAGTTTTGATTGTCAACCGACGATTTATATTGATTATGTCCCATGTTTAATTTATCTAGTCACATATAATTAATCAACGATTAGCACGTACCGCGATAACTGTTAATACGGGTGGTATGTTCACTTATAATAATATTTATTTTAACGATTAACAGAAAACATGAGGCTTATCAATCGTGATTACATTATCAAAACTGTGTTTAAATATGATTGTCATTTTCTCGGTCTAGTTTTTGATTTGCTATCGATTGAATCGTAATAATTTACCCCCTTATTCATAAACGCCTTCGAACTTTGCAAGCCGCTAATTATTGTTTCTCCCTTTCGCTATTACAAATAATATTTCATCAGTTCATACTTAGCCTGGACATAGGCGGGTCATAATTATTTTCGTTGTCTTGTTTCATACCACTCTGTCACGCTTTTAGTTGCTGTTTCGGCTCAGTATATAAAAAAAATCCGGTGCACTTGTATTTCATTTTCACGATATTTTAATCCATACATCAAAAATTTTAAACAAAACATCTCGTACAAAAATCACAACTGTGTCACGTTTTTTAGGGACACAAAATAAGACAACGAAATAGTACATTTCGATGCAATGCAAGAAATTTTTTTTTCGACAAGGGTGAAAGTTGGAATTCACTCGGGTTCCAACTTTCACCCACGTCGAAAAAAATAATCGAGGGCGACAATCACCCGAGTTAAAAAGAAGTTTTTACACGTGTATCGAACGACTTTTTTCATAACAAGTGCCTTAAAAAAGTGATTTTTTTTTACTTTTTCCGTACTAGTTAGGAATGTTAGGAAAAGAATTTTGACCCAGGCCTCTGCCAAGGATTCAGCGGGTAAACCACAGATGTCATATATACCATAGATCAAGCAAACGTATCTACTTATCGTGTCAAATGAACTCAGTGAAATCCACCGAGTTGTCCGCCTTTAATCGCAGCTTGCAGCTTTCGGGCGTCAAATTTTGTAAGTCGAAGTGAACAAAAACATTAATAATGCCTCCTTAAGTAATATTAATTGCAACAACACAAAAAGATATGAATACTCAAGGGCCTGAGACATATTTAAAATCATAGGCAAGTAACAACTTCAGTACAAAATCTGACACGCTCGGCCGCCATACAAATGAATGAACTTGTTTCTTCTATCCAAATCTAATTCTGTGGGGTAAACAATATTTAGCGGCTTGTTAAGTTAGTAGACGTTTATGAATAAGGGGGTAAAATATTACGTTTTCAGGGTGTGTCAAGAATTATGCTTTAACCGTCTCATTGCGGATGACACGACAGGCGTGTCATGGATGTTTTTAACAAATGGCGTACGATACGATAGGCGTGTCATCATATTCTATGGCGTAAGGCACGCTTGGCGAAATATTGTTCGCCGCCATAGATAAAAGTTTTTGAAAATGGAACAGGCAACGATCGGTTAAATAGTCTTCAGTTACCGCTACAGTGGAAAAACCACCTTACTTTTAACAGAATAAGGTGTGAATTTGCCATGATTTTTTTGTGATGTACATGTTTTTTCCGTGGAGCCTTCATCTGTGAGTCATTGATATAGAAGTCATATTTTGTTGATCACAGACGTTGTGTCTCCGGAGCCGAACGTGTTAAAGTACTACGTATGTCGTATAGTAATGCCGTCTGGTGCAGTAATTTTAACATTTGTCATCAACTCTTTCCGTGGGTGTCGTAAGAGTAAAGATTGATGATGGGCATCAGCATCATTTCTACCCAGAGTGGCGATTTTGGGCGTTTACCTCCTAATGCGTCCATACACCATATGATTTGTCGCCATATTAAGTTCGGCAACGCACTTGTAATACCACGGGTGTCCACGGGCGACGGTGATCGCTTACCATCAGGCGTTTCGTCTGGGTCTATATCGAAACGCATAAAAGTATTGTTCCTAATATTATGTCGCATAAGAATTTTACGCCGAAAATTGTTTCGCCGAATTATTGCTTCGCATATTTTTCATGTGTCGAAGTTTTTGTGCCTAAAGTCGTCTGTCCGAAACATTATTCATCCTAATGCTTATTGTGTCTAAGATTCCTTTGCCGAAATTGTATTATGCATATGTTTGATGATCCTAATATTGTGTGTGTGTGTTTAACTGAACTTTTACAATTATTACAAAAGAGATACTCTAGCCGAGACATTGTTATAGGAGGCGATCTAAATGTAAATATCTTAGATAATACTATACCAGTAATTGGAGTTCGAGGCCAACGAAACTACGACAGATGCGTTAGTGTCAAATCTGTCAAAGTCTCTTATGTCATTGTCAAATAAAGTTTTCAGGTTTCCACAACCTTTTTGTTATTTAATTAATTTATTTAAAATAATTCCTAATAAAATCAATATATACCTACCTCTGTAATGTTTGTACGCCTTTTTGTTTAATATGGCTGTGACAACTAGGATTTTCTTAAAAACACGTAAATACCTAAAAACTATTCTTTTCTCTTAACTAATATTGATATGACAACATTTTCTTATAAAGAACTTAAAATGATAAGAGCCAACGTTGCAAAGCCTATTTTAAAAAGAAGTTGAATTACCAGTGAACACAAACGACAGCGGGCCATATTTATTAAGACAGTACCTATGGTTAAATTACTAAGCCTCCTGCCTTATTACAGTTATTACGGGTTAAAATCATGGGAAAGAAATTTGGAAATGTAAAATGAAAGCATTTTACATTTCCAAACC
>JALPQI010014541.1:0-19382 GCA_025490895.1 Thaumatotibia leucotreta
AAATCCCCCATTTCCCGTTGCTTACCTACTCTAGGTATGACAGCTGCGTACAAGGGGTATATCATAGTTAGCATTGGAAGCGCCAAACACTAACATAGGTTATGGCGTGCCGAAAATGCTAAAACATTATTATGAAACTGTGTTTAAGATATTATTGTTGTCAAAAGTCAAGTTCTGTAAATCAACATTCAAATGTTTTAGTGAAAATTATTTGTCTGTGACAAGTTTCTAATTATTTTCTTTGTGTCATAGCTACATTGAACAACTGTATTATTTTAATAATTCCTATATTTGAGCAACAATCTCATATAAGCGCATGTGGCTGATGTCATGATGTGCCAGTCATCTTGTTCCATATTTGAATTTGGAAATTATCTTATTTTCAAATTCAAATCATTTATTTCAGACATTGTCCATAGCACCATATTTTATTCTATTATCATTATTCCATATCACATTTGATTTAGAATAAAGTAAATGCACACAATAGCAAAAGTTAGAACAATGTGGATGTAAAGGTGTGTTGAAACCAAAAGAGCATTCGCTGTTCTATCCCCCGTTCTACGAAATCAACCAATCACGTTTTGTGTAACGATCGAATTTCGTAGAGTGGGGGGTTAGAATAGCAAATGCTCTGTTGGTTTGAACGCACCTAATCAGGTCACAGGAAAGATTTATCAAATTAGGAACCAAGACTTGGTGTTTTATAGAAAGGGTTATTTTATGGGACTCATAGACCAAAAGATGGTCCTTGTTTGTCTTGAAAACGATAAATATTTGTTGCATTATAGTACCTACATAACAGGTTGAAACCTTGTTTAAGGGCATTTTCACTTTTAGGGACACCCAATTAGCTTAACTCTCACAAAAGAGTTAACTTCGATGACAGTTTTGTAACGACAATTAAGCATTTAATATTAACAAAAATAATGTTTTATCATTTAATCCAGAAAGAATACGCGTTTATGCAATATAAAAACATGAATAAAGTGGATTTACGTAAATATTTCAAACTTAATTGTCGTTACAAAACTGACATCGAAGTTAACTTTTTTGTGAGAGTTAAGCTAATTGGGTGTCCCTAGAAGTGAAAATGCCCTTAATACAACAGAAGCTTTATAATTGCAACAGAAGACCCTACTCTGCCATGAAAGCAAGAAGGGTATACCTAAATCAATACAATTGCGTTGGTATATCTTATAATCTTAAATTCAAAATATATATATATATATATATATATATCTTATATATCTACCTATTACCCTATTTGTATAATGTTCCAGGTGATCGTGTGATGGCACTGATCTGATCCGCCATGATGAAGCGAACAGGCGTGCCCCGGCTGGCTCCGGAAGAGCCTGCCCCGCTGCCTCAGTCACCAGCACAACAGGTATGTTGCTCTTTGATGAAGGACTTCTTGTGGAACAAATCACATTATTTGTAAATAGTGTGTCGACCCTTTATAGGAGCATTCCATGGGCTGTCCCGTACAAACGCGTGTATATTTCGATAATTTGAGTTATCTTCCGATTTTTTAGTTATTACATATATTTTTTAGTCATTTTCGACTCTTCTAGTCACGAAAGAGGACTTCGATAAACCCACAATTTTGAGAAAAACCATGTTCGTACGGGACATTGGTGGACTTTTTCCTGGAATGCACCTATAGGGCACCGGTCTCAAAAACGACCACCCTGTAGCACTATCTTTTTGTATTTTTTCTTGTACATAATTTTTCGTACTATATGATGGCGTTGAGGCTTGAACACACGATTTTTTTGAGTCTTTCCCGTTAAAGGGTTAATATTACCAATAAAGAAGCGTTTTGAATATGTTTTGCATTCTTGTATTTATCTCTAAGTTACAGTATTTATTTAATTTATCAATGTTTAAATTATTGAATTTTGTATATCTCTAATTCCTGCTAGAATAATATCTAGGTATAATTATAACGCACTAATATATTATATACCAATCGTCAGTAGAATCTAAAGAAAATGCAAACAAACCTAAAAACTTGCATTATTCCATAATCACACATTTTTAGAACACGCTTCGTTTTATTACTCATTAACGACCCACGGGGTCTTGTCATTTTTGTCGCTGACGTTTTTAAGGGCCAGCAACCTCTAGGCTACTAAATAAAAACTTTTTTAATTCGTCTCCCTGAGCTGAAAATTAAAAATGATCATTTTCATGCAATATAGATGTAAAACAAGCTATAAAATGAGAAGAACAAATATTTAATGTAATATGGATGATGGAATGATATTTTTCCTATATTTTTTTATTAAATTATTTGTAAATTCTACAATTATTTGTAAACATATTTTGGCGTATGATTTTTTCGGAAAAATAGAAAAAAATCAAATCTTTACACTGCGGTAGAGCCCTAAAGATGACATATCTTTTTATTTTTTTTACTTGTTTCGGAATGTGTGTAAATTTACGAAAAAATCTTTTTGGCCTTTTGGGAAATATCTCAAAAAATTTTTTTCCATTGACGGGATACTATACATCCTGTATGGCTTGGCCTTTACTCCCCAATTTCCCGTTGCTTACCTACTCTAGGTATGACAGCTGCGTACAAGGGGTATATCAATATATCATAGTTAGCATTGGAAGCGCCAAACATTAACATAGGTTATGGCGTGCCGAAAATGCTAAAACATTTTATCCTTTTATATTTCTACATGTATAAGAAGTGCAAAAATAGTTAATTCCTGCTGCAAATCAGGTTTTGGGAAGCAGAATAAACCCCTTAGGGGATTATTTTACAAATAAGTCCCAAGTTTCAAAAAAATAATAATCTGTTTATTTCTGAGATAAGTGCTTATTTCTATTTTAACATTGATTGCAAAATCTCTTTTGTGTGAGATTATGTGAGAGTTCCGAAGTAGTAATTATAAGTAGTTATAGTAAGTAGCATCTAGAAGGTATGACAGGTATGTACATATTTTACCCTTCTGAAACTCCTCCTAAGGGACCTATACTGAGTCTCAAACGCTCTGGAAACCGGAATATACTTATTTTGGCCACGTTGTATACCTAAAGGTGCATTCAGACCAAACGAGCATACGCTGTTCTATCCCCCACTCTACGAAATCAACGAATCACGTTTTGTGTAGCGATCGAATTTCGTAGAGTAGGGGTTAGAATAGCGAATACTCGTGTGGTCTGAATGCACCTTAACATGTCTTTAGCTGTACCTTTTTAGGATACAATTTAAACAGTATCGCAACGTCTCTAAAAATAAACTTTATCTTGCGAGGTTAAAATAATAAATTGTATATTAAACTAAATTAATTCTACTGTTTTTGTGATTAGAATAAATTAAACGGTTTAATGTAGGTAAACAAATGAATGTCACAAGTTGATTAAACCCAGTTACTAAATAAAACAAAATAATATGGCGCGTTTTAAACATAGTACTCAAATCTTATTAATAGTTAGTTGTAAATTGACAAGTTAAATCTGGACTTATGTACGCATAGGTGCTGTTTTTTAAGTATAAAATACTATCATATCATAGGATCCGCGCCTGAAACCACCTTCAAACATGAGGTGTATACCCATAAGTACCTATCTAAAATGGCCTCTCAAACTATTCATGCCTTTCTAAATATTGTAACAGCTAGTTTATTGATCATAATATTTGCGCATATTGATGCATATTGCATATTCTTGGAATGCTGATTTACAGAAACAATCGGTTTCGTCTACAAAGAGGTGCCGAAAATGATCCAATTTCATAAGGCTTCGTAATATCCACATTATCAATACCATCCTATATCAGGCCATTTTTATACGCTGTAGGCTTATGATTTATGATGGTCTCGTTTTTACCGTTTATCGTCCAATGCGAGGCGACTCTTCCTTCTGTTCGACTCCTATGACATCCACGGGAAGAATTGGGGTGGTGACAACTTGACTAGTCTTTACTACCGCCACCACGCGGTCAGGCTTGTAAAATTACCTACCACCAAAGCTGGCACGAATGGAATGGATGAAATAAATGGCATCTATCATTGTGTGTTCAATAACAAGTATACCAACCTGTAGTCGGATAAAACAATGTCTAATGGCGGACGGTATAGCTTTGTAATGGCGGTTATTTAAAAGTGAACCCTTTGCTTTATATGATTTCAATCACTACATAGTATAAAACGAAAGTCGCTTTCTCTGTACTTAGCCACTGACGTGCTTCGTGTAGCTTTTACTACATGCCATCACTCTTATTTTACATAGAAATAGTCTATCGCAAAAATCAAAGCATGCCTGTGCCCTAATCCTTATTTTATTGATGTGTAAATCTTTAAAACTATGCACCGGATTTCGATGCGGTTTTTAGGGTTCCGTAGCCAAAAAACGTAACCCTTATAGATTCGTCATGTCCGTCTGTCCGTCTGTCACAGCCGATTTACTCGGAAACTATAAATGCTACAGTAACGAAATTTGGTAAGGATATGTGTTGTATAAACCGCTACAGGATTATTATACTAAATTGTAAAAAAAAACATTGATGGGGTGGGGGCCCTCCATACATGTAACTGAGGGATAAAAAGTTTTTTTAGTTGTATATAAGCGTGTGGGGTATTAATAGAAAGGTCTTTGAAAATGATATGAAGGTTTATAAATCTCATTTTTATTTAAGCAAATCGTTTTCGAGATATCAGCTTTCAAAGTCTGAAAAATGTGTCCCCCCCCCCTCTATTTTTTAAACTACGCGATATACAATTCTAAAAAAAATATATGTTATGTACATTAATAAACTCTATCAACGATTTTTGGTTTGATTAAATTATCGCCTATAGTTTTTGAGGCAGGTTGTTTAAATAGATAATGTGTCAAGAGGAAGGTTCTAGTGTGAGGTATGAGTTAACAGTGCGAAGCCGGGGCGGGTCGCTAGTATAATATAAAGTACTAGTGACCTTCCAGTATTGGACGCGTACCAAAACACTGCCCAAACTGGTTTGTGCGTTCTGCGTACAATGACATCAACACAATACTCACATATCGGTAGGGATAGATTATACCGCGATTACTGCCTAGCCCCTTAATTCATAAACTTCTCCTAACCAAGGACCGGAACCGGTATTTTCTCCATACAAAAAGAACGTTTCTTTTTTCGTTATTTTTCATCCTTCGGTATATCAAATATATAATGGAGTGATTTAAAAATATGTTATTGTAAATTACATAAAATATTGAGTCGGTAGTACATCATCATCATCGTCAGCCTATGATAGTCCACTGCTGGACGTAGGCCTCTCCTATTAACTATGCGTATAGACGCATTGGGAGGTAAATGCCCATAATCGCCACGCTGGGCAAGCGGATTGGCGATCGCAGTAATGTGTCCACTATGATGACGCTGCTGCCCATCATCAATATTTTGTCAAATAATGGTCAGTGACACTTCAATTCCTTAGTCGACTCTTACGATACCTGAAGGAGGAGTTGGGGTGGTGACAAATGTATTCTTACTGCCGTCACCACACGGCCCCACACGGGTAGTACATATAGAGTATAAAACATTTAAATATAGGGGTATTTTGAGTTTTTTTGTAAAATATCGGTTCCGGTCCCTGCTCCTAACCTAGCAAGGTGATAAGTATTGTTTGTCCCTTTCGGTCTTATCAATATGCCTATGAGAGCGAAAGGGACAAACAATACTTAGCGGCTTGCTAAGGTAGATGTTTATGAATAAGGGGGTTAGTCTAGTGCACAGGTTTTCAAACTTCGTGTTGTGTGAAAAATGTTATTCTACATTTGAAGGGTCCACGGAAAGAACATGTCTAGTCAATTCAAATTATAGAAGGAAAAACCACCTTACTTTAAACAGAATAAGGTGTGAATTTGTCCTGATATTTTTAATATTTGGACATGTTTTTTCCGTGGACCCTTCATTTGTTTCATTGAGATAGTTATATTTTGTAGGGTATTTTATTATTCTTGATGCAATGTCCCCCTTGTCAATCGCCCCCTTGGGGAGCTTCAGCGCCCTCTGTGGTGCGGTAGTGAGCATTTTGCGAATCTACTGGCGTAAACAGTTCCAATGGCTTGAAATCTAATCAATAATCATCCTGTATGTCATCTCATCGGATATATTTAAAATAGCTAGCGTTCGTAAGATAAGCTACTAGTACTATATCAGATAACTATCAGGATAATTAAAAAACATTTTAAACGGAAGGAAGGTCGAAATTAGGGCAGTAGATAAAACTGTAGGTGAAAGGTCTGTGCCATAAAATACAATACAAATTAAATAAACACTGCGACCATATATAACATGGACGTCTAACGCCAGCTCAAAAATGCCCCTAAAACCATTTAATTTTGTTCAATCTTGTCAAGATGCTGCCCATCACACAGCGCTTAGACATAGCGCTTTTCGTGACACCGCGCATATTTCGGCGCAACATCTTTGACAAATGTTTATAGAATATAGCCAATCAAACTTTGTTGGACCAATCACAACTATTTTTAAATGGCGGTTTAAGTTGTTATAGGTTGACATTAAAATTAATTGCCGTGATGAATTGAAGATGAGGTGACACTTGTCAACTAAAATCCAGGACCGTTTTTGAAAGGCAATTTAGTATGGCGTACGGCTTCCATGTTTTATTTGTTCGTAGAATAAACATATTCAAATCGCAAAATGTGAAAATTATACCTTGTCCGTTAGCAAGTAAAATCCGGCAGTGCATTAGCTTTTTTAAAAGAAGACTTTGCATTCGTAGAATAAATTATGCCAATCAAACGACATGCGAAAAACGACAAGAATCTATTAAACGATTTCATGTCAAAAGAAACTGCTTAATATTACAATTATTCGTATAAATATTTACATTGAATATGTAACGTACGGTATGACTAGCTGTCGCCCGCGGCTTCGTCTGCGTAGTTTTCAGTTACCGTTAGTCCGGGAAATCTTGTCCTTTCCTAGGAATTAAACTATATCCGCACCAAATTGAATGATCTGTTCAGTATTTTGGGCATAAAAAGCTTAAAGACAGTGTTATTTTTCCAATCAAACTTTGATGCAAGCTTAAGCTTAAAGACAGTGTTATTTTTCCATTGACATAAATCATCATCAGCCTATCTCAGTCCAGTGCTGGATGTAAACCTCATAATGCCCATAATCTCCTCGCTGGGCAAGCGGATTGGCGATTGCAGTAGTGTGTGCCTTGTGTGGCCCATCATCAATCTTTTATTAAACGAATGGTTATCAGTCATCACTGTTTTATCACTGATAAAAAAAAACACAAATAATGCCATCGCCGGGATTCGGACCCGGAATCTCCAGCTTCGTAGGCAGGGTCACTACCACCTAGGCTACTTAGGCTGGCAAAAATATTATTTATGTAATAACTGCATAGTTGTAAACCCAGTGTCTCTGTATGCAAATACAATACATAGTTATTAATGTGATAACGAGTAAACAACTGGTTATCAGTGGTTATCGGTTCTCGTATAGGTGCGAGTATGTCAATAACATTTCGACTCGTGTTTACTTTGCACTGCCCCAGAAAAGAGATTATATCTCGGGTACTGACAATTTGACAAACATGTTTATTAAAATGTTTTGACACGATGAGAACTTAATCCTTGATAATTTGTAATATTTTGTATGTCGTAAATAAATATAATCTACAAGATACCCATGAGGAAAGGGAAACATTTTACCAGCATATTCCTGAGGCTAAAATAAGCAAGAAACGTTATATAAGTTGAGGTCAAATAACCAAAATGTTAATTTATTTTTAAACGCCGAGTGGTGACTGGAGTAAGAATACATTTCTCACCACCCCAACTCTTCCCGCGGGTGTTGTAAAAGTCGACTAAGGGATGGAAGTGTCACTGACCATTATTTGATAAAAGATTGATGATGGGCAGCAGCGTAATCATAGTGGACACACTACTGCGATCGCCAACCCGCTTGACCAGCATGGCGATTATGGGCATTTACCTCCTAATGCGTCCGTACGGTAGGAGAGGCCTACGTCCAGACGACAGACTATTATAGGCTGAGATAGCCGGCGGTGATAGCTGATAGCTGGGCGAGTATCGCCGTGTCTCTTTTATTTACACGGGAGTGCGTATCTTTTGTTTGTGTTTATAGCCGATAGTTCATAGCTGAGTAGCTCGCGGTGAGACCAGTGCCTGATGGTGGTGATATGAAATCTCAGTAAAGAATTGCCAATACGACATTACTTCTCTGGTATGACCCAAATATATGCAATCATAATGATCGATGCACGTTTCTAGGTTACCCCGTCAGCCTGTCATTGACATCTCGTACAGGGCCGCCTGAATATTACAGACACCACACCAACCACCAATCATACTAGCTGTTGTCAAGCTATTAGTTATTCTCGATCGATCCGTGGCTCGCATGTCACTTGTTTTTAGCCAGTTATACCGTGCTAGTCAAAGTGCAAAGGTCGCATTTCATGCCGCTACCTCAATTTTTATCGCCCACCGCACTAATTTTGAGCTATTGTAATTAAGATTTAAGGCGGTAACTGCGTTTCCTTAAGCCACGCCCACTAGATGCCCACCTGGGGCCTGTTTATCAAAAGCTTGTATCTTGTAATACAAGTGGAAGTCTCTTTTTATCGTCATTAATTGGATAAGGACTTGTATTACAAGTTACAAGCTTTTGATAAACAGGGGCCTGGCCTGCTACCACGAACAACGAAGTTCGTAAATTTCGGGGATTTGTCTTTGTTACTCCAATGAAGGCGTCATTAGAGTGACAGAGATAAACCTCCGAAATTTGCGGCTCTCATTAATGAAAGAAAGGAAAGTAACGCTGTTTAGGATTTAACTTTTTGAATTGACAATCTGTACTACTAATCGAAAATCCGTATTAATAATAAAGGTCTTACCTTTAATACCTTTATAATATTCGTAAATCATGCTGGTCATATTCGAAATTTTCAGTTATAACTAGCAATTTTATTAATATAAAGAAAATCGTTTACAATCAAGATTCCTTATTAGCCCTTTTCTAGGCAAATTTAAAAATAAACCAATGTAAAGAGCAAAAACTCTGTCTTTAAAAAAAATACAAAAAGTGAGTCGAAAAATATGACTGTATCAAGATTCAAGATACATTGCACAGAAAAGGGTTCAAAAATTTTACCAAATATTGTCTAGAATTATTAATAAAAATTTAGAACTGTAATTTCAAATACATTTTGAAATCTCCTAATACACAGGCATCGCCTTAATGTAGACGTGTTTCATTCAACTAGCCCTGATCTTGCATTACAGTTAGCAATTTAAAAATATGCCATGACACTACATAAACACCGTTAGCCATAACATAAAACATAAACTGTATATAATATAATATAGTATAACAGCGCGTAAACTGACGCTGCCTACGTCGGCTCCCGGCCGATTGAATCACTGTGCTATATTTAACCAGCGTACTATATTCGAGAACCTTGGTTTTTTGCATAGGTTAAATTTAACACTGCACGTTTGGTTCAAAAATAGTGGGTGGCCAACTGGCCATGCGTTGGTTTGTATCCCTTTAATATAAAACTTGGCAATACTGTTAAGTTTTCTGTCTGACTAATGTTTTGTGTGTGTGTTTGGAAACAGGGGTTTTTTTGTCAACAGCTTGTGTTATTTGACAGCGTTGGAATAATGCCATTAGGACTATTTACAAATAAATATACGTAGGTGCAGTGAAAAGCGAAATAGGTGTATATGAAAGATCTCATAAATATGAAAAAACTACTTTTCTCAAACATGCAATGAAATCTTTACGTTCCTTAAAATAGACTCTGAAGTATCGCTTTTAGGGCGTAGTAACTCACGGGGATGGAAATGGAATTTCATAACACTTTTAAGGCCTGCGAAGTAACTTTTTTTTTAATTTCGACAACATTGTCGTTATTATTTTTTGTACTTCTTTGTATGTTTGAGAAAAAATTTGTGAAGAGAAAATAAACAATATTTAATAACAAAACCTTACTTTTCCTCCGTCCATGGATTTTGGATCTACTCTTTCATGTGCATGTATTCATGTATGTGAGGATTGTAAGGTCACAATCATGGAACTCCTCCCTCCCCCTTGTCACGATATGTCACATTTTGTCGACCCCCTCCCTCCCCCTTGATCGTGATTATCCCTAATAAGAACGTCCTAACATATTTACAAGAGGATTCTGTCGATACATTTATGTTTACTCTTGACTGTACGTACAATTAAATTAAACTATCCTTCGTTTCATATTGGACAGGTCCTAGGATTAGGGCTTGATTAACATTCAAAATTATAAGAATTCATCTTAAAAGGAAAACGAAATTCCATTACATATACTTATTGATTGAAATTTGCACGATTATCATTAATTTTTTAACGACAAACGGGACTTACCCCCTTATTCATAAACGTTTGCTAACTTAACAAGCCGCTAATAATTGTTTGTCCCTTTTGCTCTTATGGACACATTGTTAAGACCGAAAGGGACAAACAATTAATAGCGGCTTGTTAAATGTTTATGAATAAGGGGGTTAGCCGTTTACTGTAGGTAAACAACACATCTACGTAAATAATTACTTTTTAGGTATTTTTTTACATCTCGCTGTCCAATACAATAACTAAAAACAACAATATTTCTTATTGCACTGTTACCAACGAAAAGTAAATACAAAACCTGAATTGTTTATTAGTTGTTATCGCAGCCGGCTTTCATATAACCGGTTATATTTACTGCTGTATTGAGTACAGCTTCTGTCTTGCGACCCGCCGCTATTTAATCCATTGGACGCCAATGACTGATTCAAACCACACTGGTCGCGTGTGCAACTCACGTGCACGTGTGCGTGGCGTGTCCGTTGTAATGTAGAAAATGTCATAGTAGATGGCACACCGCTTGAACGCCACGGTGTGCAATCTAATATGACCAATGCTCGGCGGGGTGAGCTGTTTTCATACTAAATGACATATTGTATCATCACCAGAGATCGGAAAAATCTGCGTCATTGTTCGCAATAATATGGATATGGCTCGAAAGTTGATTAAATGAATAGTTAAACGAATAATTTCTTGTAATTTGATTTCGAAGCTTTATGGTGACTATTTACAAAGGGTTTCATAGTTACCGGTGCCAAATAGGTAATTTTCTGAAAATGATTACATGCTTAATTATTCAATCAACTTTGCAGTCATGTTCATATTATTGCGAACAATGACGGACATTTGTCCGATCTCTGATCACATTTAGTATGAAAACAGCTCACCCCTGCCGAGCATTGAATATGACATTTCAATTCGCTGCGAGCGTTTCTACATAGCTACATCTACATATCGGACGTTATTTCATTACCGCACAGTAATAAAAAACAGTATCAAAGTAATTATGACCATCACTCGGATTGTTTTTATACGCATTAGAAGCGGTTTTTCCGGTTGCGTTACTTCGTAATCGCAGCTATAATATATTGCTACATTTCTGATTGAATATAGCAATTTTATTGGAATATCGCTGTCTGTCAATTCATCATTTTTGTACAATACATAGTCGTTTTAGTAAAGATTTAGCGATTGTTTAAAAAGGTAGTTGGATAGTTTTCGGTCTGGTGTCAATGAGGGTTTTTGATACTTTTTCTGCCGCTATGGGGAGGTGAGATGGCAGCACTGAGCCGACCTTATAACGAACTGTCAAAATAAATACGCGCATTTAATTTTCAACATATTTATAGGTTTATTTATTCTGAAAACCATTACTTTAGTCATATTGTTACCTAAACTAAATAAATAAAATAGTTCCAAGTCAATTCTCATGAAATTAACAAAGTTATAGTAATTATTTTGAATACCAGTGACTTTGAGCGCCTGTTTTAGAGTTCAATCTTCAGTTCGACGACCATGTATTAGTCGTAATCCATTACAAAATCAATTCTCTTCCAAATAAAATAGAATTTCAATATTTTAGGCCCAGGTGCCTATGAATAGTATGAATCTGACAGCTGTCGAGACCAGGGGCGTACGAAGCGCCGCCTGGTGGCAGAAAAATTATCGAAAACCCTCATTGCGAAGGAACAAAAATACGTTGTAGCTCAAAAACATTGAGAAATGGCATTACTCCACCAACTAGGCTACGGAGGCTGATTTGATCCCATAAAGTAAATTATTTTTCTCTTTGCCACAGATGCAGCAAGCTGGTGCAAGCAATATGCACACATTGGCCCAATCGGCCCAACCCCAAATACTCGGTAAGTTTTAAACATAAGACACCGTTTTTAAATACCTCACTCTGTCTCCCAATAACATCGCATCGCAAAGAGAGCATTCGTGGCCTATGTTAGTACACTGCTGGACGTAGGCCTCTACTATTAACTATTCGTATAGACTTATTAGGAAGTAAATGCTGGTAATCGCCGCGCTGGGCAAGCGGATTGGCTATCGCAATGTGTACACTATGATGACGCTTCTGCCCATTATCAATCTTCTATCAAAGATTTTCTATCTTCTGGTCAGTGACACTTCAATCCCTTAGTCGACTCGTACGACACCCGCGGGAAGAGTTGGGGTGGTGGCAAATGTATTATTACTGCCGTGCCGTCACCAGGTTAAGTTTAAATAAAAAGAAGTTTCGAAGATAATCATAAAATCCGAATGTAATTCTTGGCTCCGGAGAGCCTACCACGAAATACCAAGTTCGTTAATTTCGACCATCTGTCCCTGTCACACTAATGACGCCTTCGGTGGAATGACAGAGACTTGCTCGAATGAACGAGGAACTTTAAAGTTGCCAGTAGGTTCTCTGATTTGCATACAGTAACTGCTAACCTCGTAAAGCCCACCATACTATTTTCTTTAGCATATGTTTTGAATCTTGCCGAGCCAAATTTCGATTGTTATCAAAATCACTAAAACATAAAATAATCACCAAATTAAAAATTAAAAAAATTGATTTCATCCGATTTAGATCCAAGATCCCAGATTTGTTTCCATCATTGGTTTCCTCAAATCCTACTTTCTGAATGAAAATTCTTGTAAATGAATGAAAATTACCAAAAGCGCCATACATGTCATGTACCTATAACATTTGAAGAGATCCCTCGATTTCTCCAAGATCCCATCATCAGACCCCAACTTGGTGCCAACGGGACCAACTTGGAGTAATACACGTTCGATCACAAAAATAAATTTTAAAATCTTTTTACGATTCTTGGAGGTATTATGGAAAGTTCATATTTTATTGAAGCAGAATGTCCATTGTAATGTACATCGGGCCTTACGAGGTTGGTGCTCGAGTACCTCGGTGTCCTATATATTTCACGGTGACTGAACACTGACCTTTTAAGTGCCACGCCCGGATTTTGTTTATTATGACCAGCCTTTCTGCCCGTTACTGTTTGTGACAATTGCGAGCCACAATTATAGTGATAGCTTGGCTGTCAGCCATTATCGAGATACTTGTTGTGTAAATTTAATCGTCGATTGATTAAAATAAATTCATATTACAACAGTTATATCTTTTACTTACCTAAACTTTGGACTAATTCGAAAAGTAGCCGAAAAAATGTAGTGGGATTTGTACGAAAACAATGTTATGGAGAACTGTAACATTGACTATTTCGGAATCTTGAACATCCAATGTTTGATTGTGTAGATATTTGTGGATGTGTGTTACAAATTTACGAATTAAATATGTATATTTATGGATGTATGTTACGAATTTACGACACAAGTTACGAATTTCATTTTTGCACGTGTCTCGTACTACGACGTTTTTTAGTACAGATGGCCCCCCGAAGTTTCAAACCTGACGTAAAATGACGCCCTTCTCGCACTAGAGCCTAAAAAAGGCACCATCTGTACTAAAAGATAAACATTTTATTATTTTATCAACCAGGACCGTCGGCGATGCTGTCCGTGGGCGGGTACGCGCGCGGAGCCCGACCGCCGGGGCCCGCGCCGCCCGTCATCAATTACATGAAGGCCGGCGTGCAGTACCCTAAGCAGCCTGCGCAGCCCCCACTCAGGCACAAGGTCAGATATACTCCCTAGGGAACCCTGGATAAGGCTTCCAGAAGATCGGCGAAATTTTATCTTGAAGAATCTTCGACAAATCAGTGCTTTCAGCTATGATACGTGACAATAGTAGATTGTGTCACAAGGTATCAAAATGGTATATGTATTTCCGGCGTGGGCGTATATTGAATCCTGAATGGAGCGACGGATTCCACATTTGAATCCCGACCGGATTCTAAAGTGGAATTCTGAGCGTAATGAAGGATTCAAGCGCTAACGCCCAAGACGAAATAATTTTGATACCGTGTGACACATACTGCTTTTCACACCACCTATGAGAAAAATAAAAGATATAACACATATTTAATATTTATGCAAATAATCGATTCTGAAGAAATTTTTATCAATTATGAACGTACTGTTTATTTTCATATTTCATTGTAATTTTTTAGGCTGGCTATAGAAAGTCCTTGAACAGAAAAGTGCCACTTTGATCCCTCCTAGCAGGGAAGAAAAGACCCGTATTCGAATAGGTGGTGTGAAAACACACGGCAACAGTACCAAGGGTAGTAGAGGTTCACGAAAATGAGACGATGATGAAACACATGCGATGTGCAAAACCAGATTTTCTGTGGTGATACACGCATGCTGCCTTCCTACTGAAGTCTTTAAATCAAAACTTATAGCCAATAACAGACATGCAAAGTCAAATAAATATTTTCCATTATTTTTACCCCTTCTTTTTTGATATCAAGCCAGATAATAGTACATTATTAAGCGGTCGCCTGTTGAGCTATAGACGGCCGAGTGTAGCGAGACGGATATGAATACGAAGGCATTAAGCCCTTTTCATCAAAATTAAAAATATAATGGTCTCCTGATCAAGTATCATTGACACCATCAGCTTATAAATTTTTATCGAAGATGTGATTCAAATGTACAAGAATTTCGATGACTGTAGTAAAAAAAAAAACACATAATACACGAATAAATTATTAGTAAAATGTAGATGTAATTTTGTTTAAAACTTCTATCTCATAAATTGGAAAGAACTCAAACAGCAGGTCATTTGGCAGTATATAAACTGTTAGCTGGAAGAGATTCTTTATAGGGATAAGTTCGCCTTTGTACCTACATTTCTCGTAGTGTAATGTAACAATTATTCTGTGTACAATAAAGTGATTTACTACTACCACAAACGTGACGTCAATTTTGTGTATTTCATATAAAACTTCATAGACAATAGTTGTCAGTTCGAAAACAGATGTTGATTTGACTTGCCAGTCACGCCTATTGCTGAAAAACGAGCCTGTTTACGCAAAAACTGTAGCAAAGTTAGCAAAACGCAGCTGTCACTGTCAATGAAGCTTGACAAGTGTCAGTGTGACAGTTGCCTTTAGCTATCCCCCCGTGCCAGAGAACACAGCACGCTCCCACATTATAATATTAATAAATTGTTTAAACTAAGAAGATACTATAAAATAAATACCCCGAAGACCAAACTAATTGTTTTCCTCAAGATCCTACAAAAACTGACGACACATTACCTCCACAGCTGGTCCAACCGCCAGCGCAGCTCCCGCTAGCGGCCGGCCGGCAGTCGCCGCCCGCGCCCGCGCTGGCCGCGGCGCCCCCCGGGGCGCAGTTCCAGCGGCTGAAGGTGGAAGACGCACTATCCTACCTGGACCTCGTCAAATACAAGTTCAACACCCAGCCGCAGGTCTACAACGACTTCCTGGACATTATGAAGGAGTTCAAGAGTCAGACGTGAGTAACACATTACCTCCACAGCTGGTCCAACCGCCAGCCCAGCTCCCGCTAGCCCCCGGGGCGCAGTTCCAGCGGCTGAAGGTGGAAGACGCACTATCCTACCTGGACCTCGTCAAATACAAGTTCAACACCCAGCCGCAGGTCTACAACGACTTCCTGGACATTATGAAGGAGTTCAAGAGTCAGACGTGAGTAACACATTACCTCCACAGCTGGTCCAACCGCCAGCCCAGCTCCCGCTAGCCCCCGGGGCGCAGTTCCAGCGGCTGAAGGTGGAAGACGCACTATCCTACCTGGACCTCGTCAAATACAAGTTCAACACCCAGCCGCAGGTCTACAACGACTTCCTGGACATTATGAAGGAGTTCAAGAGTCAGACGTGAGTAACACATTACCTCCACAGCTGGTCCAACCGCCAGCCCAGCTCCCGCTAGCCCCCGGGGCGCAGTTCCAGCGGCTGAAGGTGGAAGACGCACTATCCTACCTGGACCTCGTCAAATACAAGTTCAACACCCAGCCGCAGGTCTACAACGACTTCCTGGACATTATGAAGGAGTTCAAGAGTCAGACGTAAGTAACACATTACCTCCACAGCTGGTCCAACCGCCAGCCCAGCTCCCGCTAGCCCCCGGGGCGCAGTTCCAGCGGCTGAAGGTGGAAGACGCACTATCCTACCTGGACCTCGTCAAATACAAGTTCAACACCCAGCCGCAGGTCTACAACGACTTCCTGGACATTATGAAGGAGTTCAAGAGTCAGACGTGAGTAACACATTACCTCCACAGCTGGTCCAACCGCCAGCCCAGCTCCCGCTAGCCCCCGGGGCGCAGTTCCAGCGGCTGAAGGTGGAAGACGCACTATCCTACCTGGACCTCGTCAAATACAAGTTCAACACCCAGCCGCAGGTCTACAACGACTTCCTGGACATTATGAAGGAGTTCAAGAGTCAGACGTAAGTAACACATTACCTCCACAGCTGGTCCAACCGCCAGCCCAGCTCCCGCTAGCCCCCGGGGCGCAGTTCCAGCGGCTGAAGGTGGAAGACGCACTATCCTACCTGGACCTCGTCAAATACAAGTTCAACACCCAGCCGCAGGTCTACAACGACTTCCTGGACATTATGAAGGAGTTCAAGAGTCAGACGTGAGTGACGACACATTACCTCCACAGCTGGTCCAACCGCCAGCGCAGCTCCCGCTAGCCCCCGGGGCGCAGTTCCAGCGGCTGAAGGTGGAAGACGCACTATCCTACCTGGACCTCGTCAAATACAAGTTCAACACCCAGCCGCAGGTCTACAACGACTTCCTGGACATTATGAAGGAGTTCAAGAGTCAGACGTGAGTGACGACACATTACCTCCACAGCTGGTCCAACCGCCAGCCCAGCTCCCGCTAGCCCCCGGGGCGCAGTTCCAGCGGCTGAAGGTGGAAGACGCACTATCCTACCTGGACCTCGTCAAATACAAGTTCAACACCCAGCCGCAGGTCTACAACGACTTCCTGGACATTATGAAGGAGTTCAAGAGTCAGACGTGAGTGACGACACATTACCTCCACAGCTGGTCCAACCGCCAGCCCAGCTCCCGCTAGCCCCCGGGGCGCAGTTCCAGCGGCTGAAGGTGGAAGACGCACTATCCTACCTGGACCTCGTCAAATACAAGTTCAACACCCAGCCGCAGGTCTACAACGACTTCCTGGACATTATGAAGGAGTTCAAGAGTCAGACGTGAGTGACGACACATTACCTCCACAGCTGGTCCAACCGCCAGCCCAGCTCCCGCTAGCCCCCGGGGCGCAGTTCCAGCGGCTGAAGGTGGAAGACGCACTATCCTACCTGGACCTCGTCAAATACAAGTTCAACACCCAGCCGCAGGTCTACAACGACTTCCTGGACATTATGAAGGAGTTCAAGAGTCAGACGTAAGTAACACATTACCTCCACAGCTGGTCCAACCGCCAGCCCAGCTCCCGCTAGCCCCCGGGGCGCAGTTCCAGCGGCTGAAGGTGGAAGACGCACTATCCTACCTGGACCTCGTCAAATACAAGTTCAACACCCAGCCGCAGGTCTACAACGACTTCCTGGACATTATGAAGGAGTTCAAGAGTCAGACGTAAGTAACACATTACCTCCACAGCTGGTCCAACCGCCAGCGCAGCTCCCGCTAGCCCCCGGGGCGCAGTTCCAGCGGCTGAAGGTGGAAGACGCACTATCCTACCTGGACCTCGTCAAATACAAGTTCAACACCCAGCCGCAGGTCTACAACGACTTCCTGGACATTATGAAGGAGTTCAAGAGTCAGACGTGAGTAACACATTACCTCCCCAGCTGGTACAACCGCCAGCCCAGCTCCCGCTAGCCCCCGGGGCGCAGTTCCAGCGGCTGAAGGTGGAAGACGCACTATCCTACCTGGACCTCGTCAAATACAAGTTCAACACCCAGCCGCAGGTCTACAACGACTTCCTGGACATTATGAAGGAGTTCAAGAGTCAGACGTAAGTTTACTAGAATTAATGCTAATCATTATTTTCAGCCCTCAATAGTATTGAGCATAGGCCGGTCATTCTGTGCACAGATGTGCTCTTAGTCAGAGTTGGAGACAAAATACCTAATGCTTTGTATGTGTACAAAATTCGTCGTTGGGCCTGTAAAAATCGCTATGAGATTGACTTATGACATTGAAATAGTAACCTAGCAACTATACACAAAGAGTATTAATTGAATAAATTAAAATCCACCACATGTCTGTTTTTGCAGGCGCAACGACGAATCTAGATTACAAAGTACACATACAAATGTAATTTACAGAAGTAATCATACGAGGGCTGTTCCGAAAGTTTTTGGTTGCTCCGGTTCTATTCATGCGATTTAAATTAAATTTATACTATTGTGAGGGATATTTTAATACTTATTATGCTTAATAAATTTATGCATGTAATGGGAATAGTTTTTTTATTATATTTTTTTTACAAAAAGCTGTTTTGTATGAAATTTAACATTGTATGGAAAAATTGGTCATTTTTGACACATTGAAGCATATTTTGTATAAAAATATTTGAAAGCCGTACTTAAATATACCCGGGATAAATAATTTAGTTAATTTTGCGTTTTTTAATTATAATTGAAGAACAATGATTATTGATTGAATGATGATTTTAACAATATTCGAAATTCCAATTTTAGAGTTTAAGATTTTTTTCGATGCCTACTCAATTATGATTAAAGTAAGGGTTATCACGTAATTTGTACTTATAAATAACGGAAATATCTTCAATTACTAGTACCTATAAAATAAAATAGTTTTATAAGCGAATGATGTTCATAGCATCTCATTAAAAAAGTGTCTTAAAACCGGTATCATGGTCATTGGAGTAAGGCTCGACACGTCTAAGTAAAACAAAATAATAAAAATATCCAAAATCTTTGCTAAAACAAATATACACCGCCTAAAGCGTCATTGAAATATCCCTCAAAATGGTGTAAGTTTTATTGAAATCGCATGAAAAGAACCGGAGCAACTAAAAACTTTCGGAACAGCCCTCGTATTACCTTTTGCCTGCTCGTAGTGAATATAGCTTTCCCATCAGAAAAACTCGCTAACACTACCATA
>JALPQI010014542.1:0-39546 GCA_025490895.1 Thaumatotibia leucotreta
TATCAAAATTCGACATTTTCGAGTTTAACCTACTTATAAGATTATTGAACATCGATGTTAGTGATAAATTCAAATTAAAATAGTTTGTGTCGAATGCACGTCTAAAAATATGTACTTATGTATGTCCTATCTAATACACATTTCAAGACGTATGCCCATATTGCCAATGACACAAAGGATCAAAATATGTAGTTAATATATAATATTTTCTTCGGTTACGACGAGGATTACACATGACATGAAATAAAACTATGTAAACGGATGTATGTAGTTATTATATTTTTATTTTTTTTAGAGCGACTGTATATCCTCCTGTCGCCCAGAGGCCTATTAAAAGGTCTCCTCAAACATAAGAAAATCCATTCTATTTCCTACACTATTCATTCAAAAATTCACTAGCAAATTTTGCTGTCAGGGAGGCAGGGAGCAAACATGCTCTAAATAAGAACTACAAAATCTATCCCTAAGGGCAGGCTGATATGCACTGATAAGCTTCAAATCTGACGCAAGTCCACTTTCCAGCCCCTTAGGTCTTACGACACCCACGGGAAGGGGTCACCCCTCACACGAAAGCCGACCTTATTACCTTAAGCAAGGACTGCTAGGATTTAATGTAAACTTTGGTGTGAGCGCTAGTTGATTTAAGGGTTATTTTCGTTTGAACGGATGTCACAAGTGCGCCACATGGCGAAATTTTAGTGTAAGTGCTAAAATGTGCAGTGGAGAATGAGAGCACACAGATCACTGACATACTAGACAGAGCAATGGGCTAAACAGATCAACTGCCATTTATGTGTTACACGCTAATTCTGAAAACTCTTTAAGTTCTATGGCGTCACTCGCGATCGTCAACTTCGCTCCTCCGGCAATATGTCTCTGTCTATCCCTCTTCACCATTCTGGCTTTATGTCAAATTAGTTCACCGTGCAAGTGGCGCGCCTTTGGAATGGACTCCCCTTTAGCATCAAAAATTCTCCAAGTAAATTTATATTTAAGAAATCCATAGTTCCATACGTGCTCTCATTGCTAGCGGAATGAAGGATTGTTAGTTTTTCTGTTTTAGTTTATTTCATTGGTTATAATATTAATATGTATTTTAATGTACTTATGTATATAGTTAGTTCGTGTATATATTTGTGTAAGTATAAATATGATATAGGTATATTATGTTTTTATTCATATTATTTTACTAGATAGATGTAGCACCGCCCATAATCTCTCTGCTTTGCCTTAAGGTTGACTGGTAGAGAATGCCTCATGACATTAAGTTTTACTTTTGTGCAAAAAGATTAAATAAATAAAATTTTTGACGCAATATTGGCTATGACTATGACACACTCGGGGTTAAAACGCAGTCTATGGATAGTGATCTATGGAGATTGGAGTCCACTCAACTGCGCTGAGATGTCCCGGTGGCATTGCACTTGAAATAGCTTCATAACCACTTCCGGTAGCTCAAGTTTGAACTTTAGCTATGACACTAACGGAATCGAAGTTTAGATCGACCATACATGGTTTCAAGCAGTGACTTTGTATGGGAACTGCAAATTGTATGTAAATAGTGCAAAGGTGGATTTAGACCAAACGAGCGAATGCTCATTCTATCCCCCACTCTAAAGGTGCATTCATACCAAACGAGCATTTGCTATTCTATCCCCCACTCTACGAAATCAATGAATCACGTTTCGCGTAACGATCGAATTTCGTAGAGTAGGGGGTTAGAATAGCGAATGCTCGTTTGGTCTGAATGCACCTTAAGAAATCAACGAATTTCGACGAAATCACGTTTTGTGTAACGAACGAATTTCGTAGAGTGGGGGATAGAATAAGCATTCGCTCGTTTGGTCTAAATCCACCTTAAGGCGAGTCTAAGAGAAATTTTATAAGCACGTAAACATTAAAACTTACTAAACAGCCCCAGAAACAACCCACGAATTCTAACAATTTTATTAGTTACATACTTTTGTGTATTGATGTATTTGACATTTGTGGTATTGAAATATTTCCCGTGGCTTTTATTTTTACAGTAATTCCATATATTTTTTATATTATAAAACAAAACAGATTGAAATTCCTTGACAATATTTATTTGTTTTGACATCATCATTTACTGACAAATTAATAGTGACGTAAAACCTGTAGAGACGAGCAACAAACAAGGAGAAGTTATGTAACTTTAAATTAGGTTTTACATATTCAGCTACGGGATGAAGTCAAACAAATTTGTACAAATTGTTTGAATTCACCCCGTCAAATCCATGTCATTCATACTTTTACAAAAAATATGAATGACATGGATCTGTAATCCTTGAATATTTTGCTAAAATATCATAAAACTAAGCGACAGTTGAACTCGACATAAAATCGAAATATAACTTTCCGAAAATTATGAACAATCCCAAATGGGCATTTTCATTATTTTATGGATAAAAATGAAAATTCCTGGAGAGGATCTGTTGCAGTGCAGCCTTTGTGGCAAAGACCGGAACCGTTATTTACTCTATACAAAAGAACGGTTCTTTTTTCGTTCTTTATGGGTGGTTCTTATTTTTGCAATTTTTTAGGATGTTCGAACCAATAAAGGAGCTCTTTGCTATCCCGATTTTCCATGAGACACCCTTTCATTTTGTTATTTGATAAGTAAACCATATTTGTTTTTTTTTTCATTTATTATAAACAAAAATTAGGGGTCGCTACCGAAGTACGAATTTTAAGAAAGGCAAAATCATTAGTCGTTTTTTATTAATTAAAAATATTGGGCTATTTCGAGGTATTACATTCGTGGTATATTTAAGATACTATTGACGGTGACTGTACATAGCTGTACAGTCTACATACATAACATAGCTAATCCTTCAAGCCGGTGTGACTGATCGACGCCATCCATAATACTGTCAGACGACAAATATCGATATCTATCGCTTTTTGAACGATATATCCGTAATCTAATATTTATGTAGACGATAATATTATCACTTTACACTTTAGGTTCACAATCGTACGACGGCCTCGAATTGACAAATTCTGAAGTTTAATTAATAAGGTAGTATTTGAAATAAAACTATGAAAACGGATAAACTCGCGTATATTAACTAACTTTAACTTCATTCCGACGTTTCGAACACTTACAGGGATCGTAATCTGCGGATGAGTCATCACATTTTCATAGTTTTATTTTTATTTCAAATGTGTAATCCTCGCGGTTACCGAAGAAAATATTAAGGTAGTATTTATTGTCATCCATGTTTTATTAGGGCTTCGTAGTAACCCTTATAGTTTTACCATGTCTGTCTGTCCTCCTGTCCGTCTATCTGTTCGCAGCATAGCTCAGTGGCCGTACCTACCTACACCTACTAGCCGTTAGTACAATCAACGTCAAAGATATTATTACAGTTTTGGCGCTAAAAATATATTTAAACGACCTTAATGTCAAGACAATACTCGTAAAGTTGTGTAAATATATTTTTGGCACCTAAACGTAATGATATCTTTGACAGCGACTGTACTAATATTATTTTTAAGCCCATATTTTGAGAAATAAGATAACCGCTCCTAAAGAAAAAATGTGTCGTCTTCGCCCTTCTAACTTTTGATCCGAGGATCCAAAATAAAAAAAAAATCATAAATATTTTATATTAGGCTAAACAACTACATATTTCGAATATAATCGGCCCAGCATTTTTTAATAAAAACGGAACTCTACACTGAGCATGGCCCGACGTGCTCTTGGCTTTTTATTTTAGGGTCATTTGCAGTAAAAGTGTTAGGTACCTTTTAATTTTTATATGCGATCATGGACTGTAATACGAGTAGGTACACCATTTAACTCGGCATCGTGCGTACTTTTCAGTTATGAAACAAAAAAGTATGTCTCTAAAATGTCACGAAAATAAGTATATGTAAATTGAGGTTTCTCACTTTAGTTACTCCCACTTACCTTTAACGACAAATTGGTATCTAGTTTTGTTTGACCATTTAGTTTTTTTATACATACTATTTTACATAATATTCGTGTATTTTATTATCCGGGAGATTTGAAAATTATAACTAGAAAACATTTTTACCATTGTACACTTGCGCAATGAAGTTTGACCAACCAATCAGACCTTATTCGTAACATACAGCCAAGGCTCGGATACCGGTTAAATTTTCAAACCGTTATCATGTACTTGGCGAAAAACCTTTTCATTTCGGTTTCGTTCGTCAAACCGGTTTATTTTAACCGGTTTTTAGGGGAACGTTACATAATGTTCTTGTTCGATTAACCTGTTCAGAACTTTATAAACCGGTTTATTCAAGGACAAACAAACGCTGATTCATTTGGTTCTGGATTTGTATCGAAACATCTACTGCGGGAAGCACGTGTACCTACTTAATTCGGTTCAGTGCAACAATAAGTAGGAGCGTTAAAAAATATACGAGTATAATGGGTAACTAATTAAGTATCTACTTACGTTTAAGTATTTTATTGCAATTAAATACATAAAAGTATGTATGTGACGTTATACTCGTATACATTATATTAATACATCAATATAAAGTATTATACAATCACTCTTTTATGTTTTTAATAAAATTAAGTTGTTTTATTTATCAATTGTATTTCATCAACTATCTAGTTAGCCTAATATTTCTAACAAAAAAAAAATATTTAAATTTTGGATTAGTTAAATTAGTACCTACCACTTTTAGTTCAATGCATAATTATAATTATACTTGTTATAGACGTACATAGTCAACCATTTTTTACTGAAGAAGAAGTTTCGGTTTCGGCCGGTTTCGGCTTAAAAATCGTGTTTTGGCCGAAGGTTCGGTTTCGGCAAAAAAACTGCCGAACCTTTCGGCGAACCGAATCTATAAACATCGTACTTTTGGGTCGCGTTCGGTTTACGTCGGGTCCGTCCGTAATAGTGTAATTCTTAACGCGTATTTTCACATTTAAAAATAGATATATTGGTTCTTTTATTTAAGTATATTGAGGTTGTAACTGCGGAAGGTTATTTATTTCATTAAACGACTTTAGAATTTGTCTTAGTTACGTGCATGTTTCAAGTTTTTAACGAATAGTAATAATCCTTGGTATCTACGATAAAGAATACCAGCTATGTGTACAAATTAGGCTTTGGCAGAATCAATTTTATTACCATAATAATAAAATTCACTATGGAATAACTTAATACGAGCACATAGCTGGTATTTGTGATCATAAACTTAAGAGCAGGGCTCTTGTCTGTGAAGCAATTTCCATATGGTCATTTCCAGTGCCTTTTCTTTTAGACGCTGATACGACACGACGTCTACTTTTTCTTTCACTTCGGTCCATGTACGCCCTTCTCTGCCTTCCTCTTCCCCTCTACTTTTACTTCTATTATGGTCTTAATTAATTCGGCGTGTCGTATATTTAAGCTGTCCACCATCTTCCCTCTTCTGTTGGTGATGATGGACAACAGGCATTTCCAGTAATTGGACAATATAATAAAATGATGGGTGAATGAATAATTTACGAGTAAAGCATTTTTTCAGTATTGACGTATAACGTAATTTTGTTTTAATTGTTGTTTTGATAAAATTTTGTAGTCAGTCAATTTGAATAGGGATTTTTACATATATTGTTTCGATCAATTGTTATGAATACGAACGTATACTTCATTATTCATTTAATTTTTTCGATAAAAGTTCTACAATTATTAGTTGATGAAACTACTAATTGTAGAATTGTAAAATAATTGTAGAAGTGTCTATGCCTATAGACAACATCATCATCTCAGCCATAAGACGTCCACTGCTGAACATGGGCCTCCCCTCTGGACCTCCACATGTACCGGTTAGATTCGACCTGCATCCAGCGTAGACAACAATAAGCACATTTGCCACAAGATATAACGCATGCAGAATGAAATTGGGTCAGACTTATAACAAGTAAAAAAAACAACAAAATTGAATTGAAATTGTATCTCAATCCTAAATTAGTACGTATACATTTGATAATTAATTTGGGAAGTTTTGGGGATTTTCGCATCTTTCTTCAGAAATTATGGCCAATCAAGTCGAGCAATGTCGCAAAACTGCATGTATTTTCCATAGGACACATTTGATATTATGGCCTAAATCGACAATAATTCAGAATTTCCAGAAGCAGGCAAGATTTGAAACACTGTTTTATAATAATTTCGCGTTCTTTTTCTTTTCAATCAATAATATTAAATGTCCTAGTGTGATCTAGCATTTTGGCTAATCCTACTTTTCTGAGAGAGCTCGAATAAAAGAAATTACGTAACACTGAATCACAGAATCGAACACTTCCAAATACAACAACAAAATCGTTAAAAAGATCCTTAAAGCATGGCATCACGAAACTTTAACAAAGAGCAAGCCTACCAACACCAAAAATAAATATAAACAATTATGAAAATGTGACATCGTCATTTGGTCAAAAAGTGTAAAAAACACTACTTTTGCAGTTGTAGCGGATATCACATTCAACGAATTATAGGTAACTTTAATTAAACATTTTTGCATTAGTAAACATTTTTGTCAGAGTACCAATCCGAATGGATTAGGATAGATATCAAATATAATGAGCAAAGGATGTTTGTTGAAAAAGTTTTCCTACCTACCTATAGGATAAAGTACCATAAAACTGAAGTTTTACACTATGGATTCAAGGAGTTTTTATCTTGTATGAATCCTTGTTAAAATCGCTATTGAGAGACGTGAATGTTTAAGAGAATAATAATGATATGTTATTACTTATTAAATATTACATTTAACTTGGTCAAGATTTCATTCCGCATTACGTTAGTCAAGACGTAGAACCATGTAATATTGGACTAGCGATATGTTGCATTATTCATATATATTAAAATATTATCTAACCGGGTTACTCACGTATTTAAGTCGATGATTGCTCGACATGTTTCGACCCATTAAGAGGGTCCTCGTCCAGAGCACACTCGGCCAAAACCCGACGCATACTGCTATCGAATCTTAGTGCGTCGAATCCGAATCCAATACGTCGATAAGGTAACCGTACTTGCGAGAGAAAAGTTTATAGTATCGCGTTAAATACGTGAAGCTATCGAAATATGTCGCCATCCCAATTTTAATCGTTGTGGTGGTTGGTCAGTGCCACTTGGTTGGAAAATGGTTTTGGGTATTACGTCAATGGACAGTGTAGACGCCCCGTTATTAGCAAGTGATATAGTGAATGTTGTGTGCAACCCCCTCTATGACAAATGTAACACTGAGGGTAGATCTTTCCTTGCATCGACCCCGCCACCACCACCCGTGGCCAGTACCCATTCTAGCAGGGCGCAGGCCCGCAGTACGCGTCGGGCTTTGGCCGAGGGTGCTCCGGACGAGGACCCTCTTAATGGGTCGAAACATGTCGAGCAATCATCGACTTAAGTACGTGAGTAAATCGGTTCGATAATATTTTAATATGTTTGAGTCTCACGTCAGTTATAATTCTAAAATTATTCATATATGTAAAAAAATATCTGTTGTCATTATATTCGACCTTTTAATCACATTTATATAAGGTTCGGTTTCGGTCTCGGCCGAAACTATAATCAGAACCGAACCTTCGGTTTCGATTTCTGTTTCGGCAAAAAAACATGTTTCGGTCGGACACTAGTTATTAAGGAATAACGCGATTAAATTTCAGCACGCAGATCTAATATCGCCCGCACAAATGCACGGGCGCTTTCTCTACTAAGAAAACAAGTCTCTGCATGTCTTCATTTACGCGGCGCAGCGGCGCGGCGTAGGTACCTACCGCCGCCAGCCAGCCATCGTGGATTAAACCGGTTTATTGAGGTTTATAGTTACGTTCTTAAAACGTTCGCGTTCTCCTTATAGCTCGGAGTAAAACCCAAATAAACCGCTATTTACCGGTATTTTTTAAACCGGTTCCGAGCCTTGCATACAGCTCATCAGACCGCAAGATCGTCGGACCAGCCTTAGATCTTAATACTAACCGTATAAGGTTCATAATCTCTGTCAGTACTTTGACCGCAGTAACGGCACCTCAGATTCCCACAGGCAGGATGTGACATAATATTACTAGTTTTTTTTACCGGTTCACGATTTTATTCCTGCCTTTACGAGACTGAAACTCATTTATTTTTTACAAGCTTTTATTTAGTTTCACCTGTCCCGTTGTCTGTCGTTCTGTAATCAAATCTTGCAACTAAAATTTGATCCACTTCCCGGTTTCCGATTGAGCTGAAATTTAGAATGCATGTATAAATCGGATGACAATGCAATGTTATTGTGACATAGAGCTGATCTGATGATGGCGCTGGAAGGTGGCCATAGGAACTCCGTAATTAAATGATGCAACCCTATCGAGTTTGAGCTCATTGGATTAGTCTTGACGAGTACTTTGATACTATATGGTAACCAGGGTCTGATGATGGAGCTGGAAGGTGGCCATAGGAACTCCGTAATTAAATGATGCAACCCCATCGAGCTTGGGCTCATTGGATTAGTCTTGACGAGTACTTTGATACTATATGGTAACCAGGGTCTGATGTTGGAGCCGCAAGGTTGCCATAGGAACTCCGTAATTAAACGACGTAACCCCATCGAGCTTGGGCTCATTGGATTAGTCTTGACGAGTACTTTGATACTATATGGTAACCAGGGTCTGATGTTGGAGTTGGAAGGTGGCCATAGGAACTCCGTAATTAAACGACGCAACCCCATCGAGTTTGAGCTCATTGGATTAGTCTTGACGAGTACTTTGATACTATATGGTAACCAGGGTCTGATGTTGGAGCCGGAAGGTTGCCATAGGAACTCCGTAATTAAACGACGCAACCCCATCGAGTTTGGTCTCGTTTGATTCGTCTTGACGAGTACTTTGATACTATATGGTAACCAGGGTCTGATGTTGGAGCCGGAAGTTGCCATAGGAACTCCGTAATTAAACGACGCAACCCCATCGAGTTTGGTCTCGTTTGATTCGTCTTGACGAGTCTCTTGCTTTCGTCCTATATTAATTATATATGATTGATTGGAAGGATGACCCAATGCCAAGGTGACCTCTGGGGGGATGGACCGTTATTTGTCCTATACTCGTGGGAATAAATATCAATGGTCCCGTATGAGATGCTTTGCATGATCGACTCTAGATTAAAACAACTTAAGAATAGTGAAGAAATGTTCGGTGGTCTTAATGTGCTCTTGTTCGGCGATCTAATACAACTGCGTCCGGTACGCCGAAACCAAGTATTCGATCAACCAGCAAGAATGGTTCCAGCGACACATTTGTGGCGCTTGTTCTCTTTAATAGAGCTAAAAGAGAACATGAGACAAAAAGGTTGCGACAAGTTTGTGAATATAATTGAACGCTTTAAGAGTAGGTGAGCTGACTACCGAACACTTTTCTGATCTTATACAGAAAGTATCTTCAAATAGCTCTCGCGAGTTCTCGATTGAAAAAGCTCTACATATTTACCCAACGAATCAGCAGGTCAATAAACATAATTCAGCCGTTCTCGAACATTTTAGGAAGAAGAATACACAAATGTTTAAAATAATAGCACAAGATCAATTAATTGATGGATCAAAAATGAATGATCAGATTGATATTAATAAAATAATACACACGGACATTAACAAAACAGGAGGTCTTCCAAAAGAACTAGAAATATTAGTTGGTGCTAAAGTTATGTTGAGGTCTAACGTTGACGTTGCTAAGAGACTTGTGAATGGAGCAATAGGTCACATCACTGAAATCATATGGCCGTATTACAGACGTGCTCAACTATACGATAGCGATGTACCATCGGTTCGCGTAGACTTTGGTAACGATGGCATTAACATAATACACCCTAAATCAGTTCAATTTCCTGCTAAATTTAATCACGGCACAACTGAAAGAAGAATGCTCCCGATTGTCTTGTCTTGGGCTTCAACTGTGCATAAAATGCAGGGAACTACTGTAGATCATGCTGTTATTTATCTAGGCTCCAAATTGTTCGCTGCTGGTCAAGCTTATGTAGCTTTAAGCCGAGTTAGGTCTTTAGCAGGTCTTCAAATCGAAGAACTTGACTGCTCCCAGTTGACGTCGAAGAAATCTTGTAATGTTGATGCATTAAAAGAAATGGACAGAATGAGAAACGTTACAAATAACTAACAAGTGATTACATAATTTCAACATTATTGATATTTAAATCAGTACATATTACATATCATGTAAACGAACTACGGACTTCATAACGGAATAACGCTGCTACGCGCTGCGAACTACGTCGTAGTAAATCTCGAATTAAAAATAGAGGTACTAAAAAGTTAAAAATAAAATTAAAGAAAAAAAAACCTTTTTAAAAACAAGCTTTTATTATTTGTTTATAAAATGAACTAAAAAGTTAAAAATAAATTAACTCTGAAAAGAAATACAACACTTTGTAACTTGATTGTAACCTTTAACCACAAATAAGCGTCTTCGTCTAGGACAAAATAATTCCATATTGTACAAATTTATTTTATTTTAACACAAAAACTTTTCACCATACATAATTATTCAATCTCGTCCCCCCTCTTTATCATAGTCCCCATTTATAAATGAAAGCGTGTTACATTAATGTTGTGTTGTATTAAATGTAACACGCTTTCATTTATAAATGGGGACTATGATAAAGAGGGGGGACGAGATTGAATAATTATGTGCGGTGAAAAGTTTTAGTGTTAAAATAAAATAAATTTGTACAATATGGAATTATTTTGTCCTAGACGAAGACGCTTATTTGTGGTTAAAGGTTACAATCAAGTTACAAAGTGTTGTATTTCTTTTCAGAGTTAATTTATTTTTAACTTTTTAGTTCATTTTATAAACAAATAATAAAAGCTTGTTTTTAAAAAGGTTTTTTTTTCTTTAATTTTATTATACATGCCGCTTAAAGGTGCGTTCAAACTAAAAGAGCATTCGCTGTTCTAACCTCCCACTCTACGAAATTCGATCGGTACACAAAACGTGATTGGTTGATTTCGTAGAACGGGCGCTAGAACAGCGAATGCTCTTTTGGTTTAAACGCACCTTAAGGTGTGACTCCACTGACGCGGAGCGGAGCTGTGCAAAATGGACCAATGAAAATTTTCTAAAATGACGTTCACCAGGGCGGCAGCACTGAGGCGTCAGGTCCAGAAACTTGTCTAAATTCTCAGAGCGCTATAGTTTCGTGTTTAAATGTTTTGTATGAGTTAATAAAATTATAAATAACAAATTTTATTTATTTCGGTGCAGTAGAAGTGGTCGAAAAATCGATCACAAGATTTGAACCATCGACGACAGTTGATACGCGGCGAAGCTAGTAAAAACCGTTTCAAAATAAAAATACCTACTAGTTCGTTTTTCTTTGGAGTTAGATAATTATGTTTCTTTCTTAGCGGGAGCTTACGGCTAAGTGGCGCCAACTAGTGGCATACGTTTTCGAGAAAACCCTCATTACATTCTTCAAATTCGAATTCGAAACATTGGCCGAGCTCCCACAGCTCCGCTCCGCTCCGCGTCAGTGGAGCCGCACCCTAGCGCGCAAACTTCGAAATCTGCAAACGAGGTTTTGTCTCTGTCACTCCAACTAAGGAGTCATTAGAGTGGCAGAGACAAATTCTCGTTTACGAATATAGAAATTAGCAGTAAGATCGCAGATAACCCCATTATAATATATAAAAGTCTCCTTACTTAATAAGCCGCTAAGTGTTTTTGTCTCTTTATATCTTAAAGACATATTGGTAAGATCGAAAAGGACAGACAATACTTAGCGGCTTGCTAGTATTGTACATTACGATACAAGTTCGAAACGAGTGCCGATAAGGGAAGTGATTTAAATCTACACGAGAATGGTCTTTTCGCACGTGTATCGTACGACATTTCGACTTCGACCTAAGAAAAAATTAACCAGTGCTTAAAAAAACACCAACTGCACTGAAATAAATATTACTGCCACTTTGTTCAGCGTTTTTCTACAACAATGTCCATAAAAATCCTTTTCTCTGAGTATCCACATCATTCGTAATTTAGAAAAAAAAACAACATTCCAATTTCAAATTATCCTCCACTCTGATTGGCCTCGCAGTTGGTAGCATTGCGAATTCGTAATTGTTATTATTTTCACGGTTTGTTTCACACGGATCCATTTGCTTTGTTCCAGGTACGTAAAGGATAATTGCTGGCCAGTTACAATCGGCGAAATAAGTGTTTATCTATGGTCTGGCAAATTAATTTATACTATGTAACAGTCGGATAGGGAGTAGTCTTTTCGTTTATTTTTCAACTGATAATTACATATTTACTCGTGAAACTCACAACTAATTTATTTGCCAGACTATTGATTAAATGTTGTAACGAGTTATTTGATTGGTATGTATTGGTTTGTTTGTAAATATAATTTTACTAACGAGTAGGTATAGTTAATTATAATATTTATAATTATATTACTGTGTGTAATACATTTTCATTTATGATAGAATTGATTGGGTTTAAGCTAATATGTAGATTAAATGCACTTAAAAAAAATTAAACATGCTGTGTAAGTTTGAGTATGACAATAGATGTGTAATATATGATTTCCTTGTAGCATAAAAAAGTAGAAATAGTGACAAGTACTATTTCTCAAACATGCAATGAAATATTGTCTTTACGTTCCTTAAAATAGACTCGGAAGTATCGCTTTTAGGACGCAGTAACTCACTGGGATGGAAATGGAATTTCATAACACTTTGCAGGCCTTAACTTTTTTTTAATTTCGACAAAATTGTCGTACGCTCGGCCGTATATATATACCAACTTGGCCGGAAATCCTCATTTACCCGGCCTCTGATGTAATGTACTATTTTAAAATATGCCTTCACAACATCTCTAAACACTTTTCAATAACAGAAATACTATCTCGTAATGAATGGACGATTTACGTGGGAGACAATGAACCCACGCAGCGATGAGCAGCTTACATATACTATGTTTACTACATTTCAATGACTACCAAGTAAACATACTATTTGCGCTATGATTCTTGTTTGTAGTAATAAGGTCAATAACATAATTTACGCGGTGCGTGAGAACAGGTGGATTTAGACCAAACGAGCGAATTCTCATTCTATCCCCAAGCCCCACTCTACGAAATTCGTTAGTTACACAAAACGTTATTCATCGAAATTCGTTTATTTCGTAGAGTGGGGGATAGAATGAGCATTCGCTCGTTTGGTCTAAATCCACCTACGTGAAGCCGCACATCGAAAATCGTTAATTTCGAGCATCTGTCTCTGTCACGCCGATGATGCCTTCGTTGGAGTGACAAAGCCGAATACTCAAATTAAAAATAAAACGAAGTTCGCGATTGGTCAGCAGTGCTCCACTTTGGGACGGTAAATAAGTTAACGTTGACCTTTAAACGAGGACTTAATAAATATAAAAGTCGAAAATGATAAGTAATAAACAAAAATTTACATTTTATCTTAGTTGCTAAATGTAACAACATAATTACCCTGAGAATTCCAAGATAAGGATTAAACGAAAAACAATTTTTAATGGAACGTGTCACGACATTTCACATAACATGACGACATTTTCGCTCAACCAGCGCAAATCCTGATTAACCCCAAAATTCATTATTTATGTGTCATAAAGTAAGTGTAATATTAAGACTGATTTAACGTACCGTTGTGACATTTAAAAATCGTGTCGCGTTAAATATCAAGAACAAGTTCGTTTCGTTTCGTCGCCATCTTGGATTTAACATTTCACTCAGGGTGATCGATTTACGTATCCGTTTTTTGGAGTGTAATTACACAGCTTTTTGGCCAGGTTTCGTGGGAGCAAACATAACACAGTTATGTCAGTTATCCTCGTTCTTGCTTCATCATGTGTGTGATTAACAGACAAATATCAAATTTGATTCCTTTTCGACCCGTTATTTTTTAAATTGAAAAGTTAGCTTTATTTTCTTTTAACCAAACGTTTCTATTAGAGCATTTCTTCTTTGTGTGTCAATTTTCATAATATTGATTTTATGGGCATTCCTTGGATTTTTTTCCTATTTTGTTGCAATTTTCCATACACTTTGTATGGCGGTAACAAAAGAGTAAATACCGGAAAATGTATGGAATTTATGGCACATTTTTTCCTTTTGGGATAGAAAGACCCATAAATTCAAAATTACGGAAATGGACAAAATAAAATGCTCATTAGTTTAAGCTACAGGTAGGCATACATTTATTAACTCGTTCTTGAGTTTGTACGTTCTTAAAATACAACAATAAAAATGGCCCTTCCGAATAATACAAGACAATGTATGGACAAAAAAAACTAATTCAAGGCCCTGACCTATTATACATCATTACATAAACTGGCGCCCACTTCGCATAATTATTCTTATCTTTCGCTTCCTTATCTGCCAACTGCCACCAACATTATTTCCAAAAAGACCTATACGCCATTCAAAATCAGACATTATACGACTTTTAAAATGTTTGCCCCGACCAACGGACTGTCCATTTGAAACCAAACATCTGGCCCGCATACAGTTTTTCCTGGACTTGTGGTCATAAATTTGTCCACACATGTAACATGCTAATGCCTGGATCATTTACATTTGTTTTTGCGGGCATAATAACGACTTAAAGCCAAAGTGACAGCTGTCATGCGGGACCTTCTAGACGTTTAAGTTCCTTGATTACTGCCTTTGTTTTATGCAATGTGCTATTAATAACGTATTCAAAGGCGCCATTGCTATTACAAGCTCTGTTTACAGCTACGCTAGTACGTGAAAGTATTCCTTCCTTCACTAATCCTTCAATAATGAAATTAGAGTGTGTTCGAAAAGTGAAGACACGTGAGATATATGAATACGCCTTGATGCCAGATGCGTTTACATTCTGCACAGGCTATGAATTGAGGCAATCAATCAGGCCCAAAAGGAAAAATACCTCAAATTATCTCGTCAAAAATTTAAATTTCGAATCCGGTTCCGTTACAAAATTGTTAAGTTTTGTTAACAGGTTACAAGATTCGCGGCAACCCATTCCGCTATAAAGCCATGTGTAGATTGGAATGAGTGGAATTGAAAAATCAGTTTTTTATTGTGTACAAAAAAAGTGATTAACCCATGTACTTGTAAGTAATGTACAGAAAAAAGTGTACATCAACTGATTAACTTGTCATTTTACAGTACATTTAGACCAAACGAGCATTTGCTCATTATATCCCCCACTCTACGAAATCAACGAATTTCGACGAATCACGTTTCGTGTAACGAACGAATTTCGTAGAGTGGGGGATAGAATGAGCGAATGCTCCTTTGATCTAAATGCACCTTTAATCAATCACGGAAACATATCTATGCTTATCATGAATAACGCTGTATTCCAAAATAGTACTCGCCTGCAATTGGAATTCTAGTGCTTCGTTGTTATAATTCAAATTACGACATTAGTGTCTTGAGATGCAGCGTTATTCATGATAAGTGTCGATGTACTACCTCAAATTCTTCGGCCACACAACCAGACGTGGTGGGGATGCGATAGAAAGGCGCATTATTACGGGAAATGTCGATGGCTGCATAAGTAGGGGGCGCGCACCAAGTAGATGGACGGATGTGGTCCAAAATATAACCCAAACTTCACTCCAGACTATTCATATGGCCGAAGATCGAACGGATGGAGAGCAGTGACAGGAAGAATAATATCTCATAGGAGTCACGTCCCTCAGACATGAGGCTACGACTCAGAAGAGATGTAGTACCTCCGTCAGTGTAGACGCAGCTTAAGGGCGCCACAGAACAAAGGGTGCATTAATAGATATCCGGCACCTGTGCGGCAGGTGGCCATATTGGTTTTCTTCCAGATTGTCGCTGGCTATTCCTTTTTTAACGTTATTTTAATTGGAGTCAAATTACTTGCTTGGGTGTATTTTTAACAACTTTTAGTTTTACTTTGAAAATGTAGCTCGCAAACTAGTAGGTACATGAACTCTAGGTACCTATATCTTTACAGTAGTGACATGTTTGTACTCAAAAGATGTAGGTACATATATGTATATTTAAATTGCAGTTAATATATAAATGCATAAACGGACACCATACATACAATTGATACAATTTTTTTAAAGTTAGTGACACCACAAAACGGCTAAAACTGTTTCTTAGCCTTTTTAGGTTTTTATCTTCAGTTCAGTTGAATTTCAAATAGTACCTAGTGTACCTACCTATGTGTTTCAATCAAAATATTCAAATGAATTTTATATTATGTAAATAATTTTCGATTGTTTAAATATCTTCCACACAAAGCCACAAAGCATTTGTTTTTTTTACTGGTTGCTCAATTTTATACGCCTCCTTCGAAATAAAAACTCTGACATAAACATAAAAAAAATACTTCAAAATTCACATTCAAAAATGTTGGTTACATTTTCGCCCGTGAACGTTACCTTAACGATATTATTGCGGAAAAAAGTTCCAAATTCAAAAAGGTTGATTCCACTTTCGTCCGTGAACAACTGAACATTGCCCTAACGACATTGCGGAGTAATAATTCCGCGTTGATTACACACCGGGTGACAAGAAACCGCCAACAGCTGTTCGGGCACATTAATGGTCGCAATGCAGATAGATCTGTAATTTACTCGGTTTCTGATCATGTTAAATTACTTTTTTACTTGTACTTCTGCGAATTATTTATACTTGTTCTTGTTGTTGTAATTTTACCTACGTGACGGATTTTTATACTCTACATGAAGAACATTGGGATAATTTATTAAATTACTTAAAAAACACTACGTAAGTATTCTTAATTTAGTTAAGCTGAAAAAAAAGTAAAAAATACCGATAGAATCGTTTATGGAAGAAGACAATAATGATTAAATTGTCTAAACGATATCGTAAAACTCTACATAAAGCTTTGGAAATGTTCACGTTGTAAATAGTTTTTCTTTAATATAAATTACTTATCGATAATATCCGTCGGCATTCAGTTGTAAAACTTCACGGGTATGATGTTGATTCAACTTTATTTCTCAAATCCGTTTTTTTTTACTGAAATTGTCTGAACAAATATATTATACTGTCATGTTTATCGCTACAATGGCATATAAAAAACATCATCATAACAATGTAAAAGGCACACATAAAAATATTGAATTTAGATCTGTATTATACACATTATTATAAACCTGTCTGCGAATGCGAATTCTATCTTGGTTTAAGCGAGACAGTAAAAACAGAGTTTTTGTAACCATTTTTAAGAATACAAAAACTTTCAACTTGCGTCCAAAAGCCGGGGTGGCGGCGTAATAAATAAAGCACACACAGACAAACAAAAGTGCAATCTGCAACACATTTCTCTTATTGCGTTTCGAATCCAACATACAATAGCTTCCTCTTTTCTCCCAAATCTAACCTCCCTGACTCTAATCTTCAGCAACACAAAGTCTAAAATTGTACTGATTTTAAATAACCAAACGAGAACATATTTTGGTGCAACTAATCCTTATCTGCTGTCATCAAAATCCTTTTTGAATCTTATTTATTGCACTATAAGGTCTAAAGTTGAGTTTTGTAAACGCAGTTGTAAGTTGGTCTCACAAATGCTTCCCCCAGGAGTAGTGATCGCAGATGTTCACGAACACTTGTTACGCCTAAAATAACATGCAACTTGCATAAATCTTGCGCGACATGTAAAGGTTTAGCTTGCAAGTTTATGCGAGTTTTTATTATTGTTGCTGTAAATATAAAGTTATTGCGCGAAATGACATGTCATTTAAACCTACATACAAAGTTTGTTGTTACGTGAAATGCACTTTACGTGTCGTGTACTTTATATACCTTCATACCTATTGTAATGTCTAATAACATTTTTGTACTTTTTAAAGCTTATCGTTTTCGACTGGTTAGGAATATTACTAATATTTTGCCGGAATTGTCCCAATGCGCTTTAACGATGCAATTGCAACTGTAAAAGCCAACTACACTATTTGTTTTTTTACGTCACTGCTGTATGGGGTCGATCGAACCCTTACCTTACAAAATGCGCTAAATTACGAGCTAATTGCCACAGCGAAGGTGTTTGGAAACGGAAATTGTTATGTAGTTACCTTTCCTGATGATGATGAAATTAAAAACCTTTACCAATAACATAAAAGTCCAATCTTGAGTACTTCAAGGTAGGAAAGGTAAAAAAACTTTGCTGTTTAATAATATAAAAACAAATGCATGTATAAAAAACGGATACATTTTTATTTGTGGATGAAATCCGATTTTAATCTTTTATTTCAGTCAGCTCACATCAAGAGGCAATTGAAAGCATAAAATTTAGGTAACTTAAAAAATAACTAAAATGAACTATAAAATAAAAACTAAAAGTATCCTACAAAATTGTAAAATCTACTCTGGATATTAGCATTTAGCATGAATTCACTTTGTATTGTACAGTTAAACATGCAATTTTGATACCTAGCTAGGTATCTGTCTTCGAAAGAGAAAGAAAAACATCTTTTTTTTTAAGTATGCGCAATTGAGGGCAGAGTTATCTTACCTCTCTGTATTCAAAGTTTTCTTTACAGAGGTGTCAGGTAACTATGTAGGTACCTGATACGTTTTGTATTAAATTTATAAGGATAATTAATACGAGGACATATCATTCATAAATCGACATCTTTAAGCCCCTACTAAATACTTATCACTTATCAGACACGTAATTACGTAAACCTAAGTACTTACGAGTTACGCCGGTTAAGGTCACAAAAATGTAACATTGACTCACAACGCACGCACACAGGCGCGGCCGTGACGAGGCGTGACGTCACGACACGCGAACACACCCACACGCGACACCCACGTCACACAGACGCAGATGTAAACAATGTGACGTAAACCCTACTTCCGCAAACTCCTATCTTGCGCAAGTCTTTAAGGAAATATAACCTTTAAGTCTTAGTCAATAATGGTGTGAGCTGTGTGAAGTTTAACAAAAACACAAGGGCTTTTGAAGTGAGAACGATTAGTTATGCTTGGTTTCTAAAGCTCGTATCTACTTAAAGATCCTCACTGGAAAAGCTACCGTGTTAGCTAGGGAATAAAGCATAAATTGAAATTTAAAGTTTAGTGAAGATGCAGCGGGAGGATAATGTGACGTAGTGAATACAATGAAATCCGTTCCACGCACACAAGCGCAGATCGTAATGTAAACAAACCGGTCGGACGCTCGCCTCACGCACACTAGCGCAATTGTACGGTTCCGATTGGGACCGGTGTATCAGGCTTCGTGATTTGACATTAGCGTTTGTAGGTTATCCGTTTATTTACATTCTATATTTAGATTGAAACAGTAGATTGTATTGGAATTCGTTGCTTAATAGGTAATGTCGACACTTGTTTTATATTTTGTATCAGTAATTATTAGTTTAAAATAGTTTAAATAAATGGGTCGCAAAGTCATTAGGGAGCGAGCTCACTAAAAGAGGAAAATTAAATAGAATACCAGTTTGTAAATTAGAGTACTATCATTATTTAAAGAGTCGATAGTGGAACAAATCTAAAATGCCCTAAAATGGCGGCAGCTGAATAAAAATTACGTTTCATAATAATTTTATAGTTTTTCTAAGAGCGTTCTTTTATGTTTCCGCGTTGGAGAAATTTAGGTTGCGGCCTAATGTTATTATAATTCAAACTATAATAGTAGCTCGCGGCTTTGTTCGTTTTTGTTTGGTCTAAAAAATACACCCGAATTTCATTACTTATTATATTTCATTTGTACTGCTTTTTGTAGGTGTATTTTGTTGGATTTATCCTAGCGCTTAATAGATTTATTTTGATAGGAACACTGAAATATTATTTTGGCTCGAAGATCCGTTTAAAAAGTTTTATTACTAAACTACATTTTACCCTCTAGAGTACAAATTTAATGCCAACAACTAGCAAACTACTTAGTTAAATAACTATAAGATGTTATAATTATTACAAAATTAACACGTAATGAAGGCTTAATGTTTCAAAATTGTATTATTATATTACGTTTGCTTTTCAACCGACTTGGAAAAAGGAGAGGGTTCTCAATTCGACGGTTTTTTTTTTTTCAATTAATATACTAGACCTACAGCTACTTGCGGAGTTATTTTCCGGCAATGGCATGGAAAATTATGTTATTACACATTTAATGTTGCAATGTATTAGTCTATTCTAAAAACAAAAACGAACCATTCCATGAAATATCACTATTTCAGCCTGTAAAAATAAAAAGTCAGTTTATAATACATTTTAAATTCAGTTTTATTCATTTTAGTGAATAACTACCCTGTGCGCGTAGTAAAGACTACATTTTACATAAAAATATGCAAAACCGACATTATTAACAATAGGCAATAAAAATGTGATAAAAAATAAAAATACAGTCTCGCGCAAAAGTTACAGCCGTCTGACTGTGAAACAAGTACAGTCGTAAATAAAAGCGAATAGCGCTCCACTGTTATTACTTAAATTTATGGCGTTTACCCAAAAAATTACTGGTTGGAACCGGTTGGAGTCGGATCGCGGTGGATAGTTATTCTGTTTATGCAATTAAGTATGTTTTTTTCAATAAATGTTTTTGGTTGGCTATACAGAATGTTTTATTGCGGTTAATTTAGGGGAAGCAAGCTATTTAGTTCATATATAATTAATTTATCTAAGAAACTAGTGTCTTATTATTAAGGAGGAAGGAAGGAGGAGGTAAATAGGAGTTCTGATCTCCTAAATACCTACTTTGTGATAGCGTTATTAAAAAAATATCTTATAAAATAAAATAATTATGTTAATATCATAAGATAAGGACGTCTCTACACAGTAAGGAACAGGGTTATATTTTCCAAATGACGGGCGTTTGTCCGATCCTTGCTTATTATAATACATAGCACCTAGCAAATTAAAAAAACGAACCTTATAAAACTTCCGCAAACGTCCTAGGTAGGTCCCTAGGAAAAGTTGAGTCCCAAAAGCCCCCCTTTTGAGTCCCAAAAGCTCACAGGCAACAGGATCACGCTTATTTTCTGGCCGCCTTATTTATTTTGGGCGCCTAGGACCAGAGTTGGGCAAAAGGTAATCCTCCTTCCGATTACTTTTGTATGTGTACTTTGTAATCCAGATTACATAGTACACTTGTAAATTTAATTTTTAGAAGTAATCAAATTTATTTTTGCTCAACTCTGCTCATAAAAAGGATTGAACAACATAGTTGATTAGAAAACAGCTTCATTTTAGGACTATAACCATAACCAATAAAACGCATATTTAATATAGTTGTCAGAAATCCGCTATGTCCGTATTTAAATCATTATATACTTTCACTTAATGATATAAAACTTACATGTTCAAATGTACAATCACTTTCCTGTTTCCTTTTTCCCTATTTCCAATTTTTCCGAATTTCCTAATCCATAAATTCCGTTGTCCCGTTTATTCGGCTGGCTGAATGCGCCAAGAGCGCGGTGCCATATTATAAAAAAAAAACAAATATCAGAATTCTGACGTATATTTCCTCCCAATAAACATGTAAATGATGTTATCGAGCACCAAAAAGGATAGCTTTCACTTGACATAAAATATTGTTCGTAAAGCTCTAAACAAGTTCATAATTCACCGAAACTAGTTGGCAACGGGTTCCATGTCTTGGTAGACGTCACCTTTATTTCCTAGGCAATAGAGTTCAACTGTGATCAAATTTGTGAAAAAGTAAATATTTATAAAGCCCCAGTTCTCATGATTCCGGTGATTTTTAGTTTTGACCAAGTCGTTAATTTCTATGTATTTTGTGGAACTGAAAATGTTTTATTAAATATTTTGTGTTGTATTTTTTCAAGTAATAACACTACTTTGTTGTATATTTAAATATTAGACGACATTATATCAAAGAAGAAATACCGAAGTTTACCAACGCGCATATACCAAATAAAAACAGCTTTCGCGTCTATTTTTCATTGATTTTATGCAATAGGCCTCAGGTATAATAATTATTTGTACATTATGTAGTTGTAACTAAAATAGTAACTAATAAGTAATAGTACTAATTTAACATCAAATTCTGATTATGAAAAATGTGAGAAAAATGTTTCTGTAAAACTGTTATTTTAAATAATAAATGCCACGTATACCTACCAAAGAAAAACAGCCGCAAAAGTTACAACTCTGTACAAATAATTATATCTGAAGCCTATTGCATTGCATAACTACTTAGTAATATAACAAGCGGAAGTCTCTTTTCTATCTCTCTTACTAGAAAGAGACTTCCACTTGTATTATTAGTGTTCATGTCGAGCTTCAGGCTGTACTTTCTGACCGACATCAAAAAAGTAGGTTCTCAATTCGACATATTTTTCGACTTTACTTAGAACGCCGACATATTGTGTTTTTTTTTTCTATAAAACAATGTGAATATATCATGAGAGCCTATCAAATTCGAAAAGACTCCTCAAACTCACAATATTATGGCAGATGTGGCCTTTTTAAATTACATCAACACTGAGAACTAAAAGAACATTGTACGTAGACATAATAGAAATATAATAATGGCATTTTAATGGCTATTGTCGATGATTCCCACTTCCCATTGTTAATCGCCAATTAGAGATTTAATTTATAACTCGTACGCTAACTTGTGTAAGAAAAACTTCTTTTATAATATTACCAATTGCACCAAACTGATTAAAATGACGAATATGATAATGAATATATACCGGGCTGTTTATTTTAACCATAGCTTCCTAAGCTTAAATGGAGTAAAAAAAGGTGTACAATATGTAGGCCAAAATCGCGATTTTAAGTACCTGTTTAAATAGTTGAAAAATCTCAAGTATAACACATCCTAAGCATCATCATACACACTACTGCGATCGCCAACCCTCTTGCCCAGCAGCGTGGCGATTATGGGCATTTATTTCCTCATGCGTGTGAACGCATAAAATAGGAGAGGCCTCTGTCCAGCAGTGGACTTATAATAGTCTGATGTGTTTGAAAAAATAATTTTGCGCTGAATATTTTACTAAGGCAATAAAATTGCTATTAGATTTTAACAATAGCCATTATTACGAGCGCGTATTCTAAATAGGTACTCATAAATATCGCAACATATACCGTAACGTCTTAACAATAGAGTCGTGTTCCAATTTTTATGGCTTGTTCGCACAATATTGTACGATATAGATTGTATCTACAGAGTGTAACTAATACAGTACATTATCTACAAAGGAATCCACAAATACGTGTAACACGAGTTGCGTGCCCATCCGATCTTCCGTGCGTGCGTGCTACGCCCAATTTCGTATCGAATGCAATCATGGGAATTAAAAAAGTTTTAACATCTCCTCCTCACGAACGCCCATGGCTCTTTACGAACTGTTATTGCTGACAAGACTTTCGGTTTAATTTACTACATCTCGATATATTGAAAAAGCGATATCCAAAACCACATGCCTACCGTCAACTTCGTAAAATGAAAATTTTGGGCATCTCTTCTATATTTTAAAGACAAACGGGTCTTAATCGAGTAAACTAAAAAAAAAAAAGAGTGATAATAGTGAAAGTTTGAATCAATATATATCTGTCTCTATCACCCCAACACCCCTTCCTTTGACTAATAGTTGAAATTATTATGATAGGGATAATTTAAATTATTGTATTACGTGTATACTCATATCTCATATCATTGGACCGTTTTCTTCAATAATGGCGCCAGAAACCAAAAAGTGAAAGAGCTATAGAATATTTATATTCTCCCATAAATTAAAAGAATAAGATGGGAAAATGTTGAGAACCTCTGCTACAGAGCGATAGATTTTAACAATCCCTTTCGAAATATTACATCATACCTTATCGGCAGTTGAAAATTGAAAACTTCTTGCACCTTTATAGCATAAAAACCTATTTCACACAACCAAGTGTAAATATAAGATTACACGCGATAATTTATAATGTACCTTGTACACATCCGATAACAAATCGTGCAAAAAGCGAAGCAGCTGTTGTAGCGACGCCATCTTTGCTTTTTTCTTTTCTAACCTCTTTTTTCGAGTGCCAGTTTCCATGCCCCAACCTGAAAAATACGGTTTAAATTAAACCTTATTCTTAAAGACGCAAAGCACAAGTACTCGGTCGCCAGCGATCCCTTTTGATTTTTTTTTAACAATGTGGTTTGCAATTTCACCGTTTGATCGGTTCAGTGCAATCGAATTCATTGATTTATTTCTCACAAAATAAGACGAGGCCGTTTTTATGACTTTCAACGATAATTGGTTTCGTTTTTGTTGTGTTTAATGAGTTTTTTCTATAGGTTTTTTGGAGTGAAAGTCAAGTCGATTTAAAAATCATTTGCGTACTTATGAGTTTGCGCTTGTGTTTGAAGTTTTAATTTATAGTAGGTAAGATGTTATGTACCGGTAAATTGGTATATTAAATACCTACTAAAATTATGTATTATGAATGAAGTTTGACTGAAACAGGCACGACGTACAATACAATGATTTGACTGTCGAGTATATCTATCCGTCATTGTAATTTTAATAACTAATTATTTTCTAGATAGCGATAAAAATACTACCAGCTTATCATAAACCCGTCAATAAAAATTAAAAAGCTTGCCAAAGAGAGATTCTAAAAATTAGCTTCCTCATCGCAATGGGTGGTAAAAATACACAATTCGCCATGGATTTCTTATTTAGTCACAAGCATTGTTTCAAATATTTCTTCGAACTCCAAAAGCGGTTCCCTTAAAGACCGTTGCGTCAGTTCGAATTTCAAACCCTGACGAATCGCAGTAGATTGCCTCCGTACGCCCGAGTTCGATTTCCGAACGTGCCCATAATCGCTCTGTAATCGATTCTCGTTCGGAAACGATGTTGTTTTGTTTTATCGCGCGTTCATTGCAATGCGACTGACATAGTGCAAGTATGAAGAACAAAAATATCGATTTTAGTACAGATGGTGCCTTTTTAGGCTCTAGTGCGAGTAGTGTGTCATTTTACGTCAGGTCCAAAACTTCGGAGGGCCATCTGTACTAAAAAACGTCGTACGAGACACGTGCAAAAACGAAATTCGCACTTGTGTCGTAATGTACTATTTTATGTACTGTGCATTTCGTAATTTTCGTATACCTAAATAGGTATCGAAAATTATTATCAGTAGCAGTCGTGAATGCGAAACAGAATTATTTACGCATCATATGGTCACCAAGTGCATACGAATCCCCTGCAGTTGCAGGCGTCCATAGGCTATGGAAAAGACCAAGCTGCACCGTGTGTGTGTGCGTAGCGTGCGCGTTGCGTTGTAGCGTATCTAAAACTCATATCAGATAGCACACCGGTTGCGTGGCGTACTCATACGCATGACTTGCGGTGTGCCATCTACAATGATATTTCGGACGTTACAGCGTGCCGCGTGTGGTTCAACCTTAAGGTGCATTTAGACCAAACGAGGATTCGCTCATTCTAACCCACTCTACGAAATCAACGAATTTCGACGAATCATGTTTTTAACCGACTTCAAAAAAAGGAGGAGGTTCTCAATTCGACTGAATTTTTTTTTTTGTTGTATGTATGTTACCTGATATCTCCGAGAATAGTGAACCGATTCTAAAATTTCTTTTTGTGATCGAACGTGTATTACCCCGAGATGGTCCCATTGGCACCAAGTTGGGGTCTGATGATGGGATCCTGGAGAAATCGAGGGATCTCTTCAAATGTTATAGGTACATGTATGGCGCTTTTGGTAATTTTCATTCATTTACAAGAATTTGCATTCAGAAAGTAGGATTTGAGGAAACCAATGATGGAAACAAATCGGGGATCTTTGAGAAATCGGTTGAAGTCGGTTTTTTAAATTTTTAATTTGGTGATTATGTGTAACGAACTTTCGTAGAGTGGAGGATAGAATGAGCGAATGCTCTTTTGGTCTAAATGCACCTTTAACTGCTTACCATTAAACCGTTCACTACGTAATTACATTAAAACTGCAATTACCTACATACTCCCAGATATGTTTTGTTTCGGCCGCGTGGTGATAGAATACGTACCACCCTAACTCTTTCCGTGAGTTTCGTAAAAGTCGACTAAGGGATTAATTTATTAAACATTGATGAAGGACAGCAGTAGCATCATCATAGTCGTCACACTACTGCGCTGCGATAGCCGACCCGCATGCCCAGCGCAGCGACTATGGGCATTTACCTTGTAATACATTTGCCACCACCCCAACTCCTCCTGCGGGTGTCGTAAGAGTCGACTAAGGGATTGAAGTGTCACTGACCATTATTTTGATAGAAGATTGATGATTGGCAGCAGCGCCATCATAGTGGACACATCTAGGCTTCCTGACACAAGTATTATTTGCATTTAACTGCACCAAAATTGTTCAAGGAAATAAATATTTTTCATATTTTTTCATATTTTCATACATTACTGCGATCGCCTATCCGCTTTACCTCCTAATGCGTCTATACGCATAGTTAATAGGAGAGGCCTACGTCCAGCCGTAGACTATCATAGGCGGATGAGGTATGTGAATTTAAGGTTTTAAGTTGTTAATAAAAACAAGATTGTGGTCTAAAAGTGCGCGGTTATGGAATAGACCGTGCGTGGTTATAGATATAGAGAGGATATAGGAGGCCCAAGGCGAAATTTGGCTCCTAGTCATTGCAAACCACGGTCCTACCAGTAGTACTATCGTTTTATACTCGTCCAGACCCAAGCATTAAGATCACATTTTTTTAATGTTATTGTATTTGTATGCCACCAACAACTTTGAGGCATATTTATTATCACTTTATTTTATTATTCCGGTTTGGACAAATTGAATTTAACAAAATTTTTTAAAGTTGTTATTTTTATTAAATACGTCTGATTAGCTAGGCGCGAAATTTGAAAGCATAATGTCGGCTTTTGTACATACCTTTTCGTGGTATGCTATGACTATACAGCCGTTGAAGAAGTTGGGTCTGAATGACCAAGTTAATTTTTACTATAGAAAGGTCCTTAGGCCTTAGGAGGATAGTGGAAAGTTTTAAGGTTTGTTAATTTTTTTTTGCAATTTATTTAGGAATGGTATACGTCTAGCAGTAGACTCAAATAAGCTAATGATGATGAGATCTATGTTCTTTTGATATACAATGTGTCCAAAAATAGTCGCCCGCAAACAGGATATGGTTTCTAATGTTGTCACAGGTCATAAACTCGGCCGTGGCAATATTTTCAAACGGTTCGGCCATTTACGAGTACTAAATATTGACTGCTTTGGAGTCGTTAAATTGACTGAAATAGCACTTTGTTAGTCATTTTAGTGAACAGTAGACTGGTACTCGCATTTTCAGTAAAAAATATAAGTATACCCGATTAGTGAATCTAGGGACAAATTGTGAGTGAGTTTAGTGAAACGCCCCACTTTATCGTTTGCCATAAAGCCGCTTCGTCAGTTTATTCATATGAAGATACAAGGAAATCTCGTCTTTATGGTAAGCGACAAAGTGGGAAGTTTTACTAAAAACTAACACAATTATAGGTATGTACATAAAATTACAGTAAAAAATTGGCATAGTTATAAACTATTAGCGATATTTGATTAAATTGAGAACAAGGAAAGTTTACTCTAAAGGTGCATTTAGACCAAACGAGCATTCGCTCATTCTTCCCCCACTTTTATCAATAGTATTACTTAAACAAATAAAACTCGATATACCCGACATAACGATACAACTTCTCTCTCGCACTTGTGAATTCGTTCATAAGTGTGACAGGGAGACGACGCCATTCTTGGTTCGCGGTAGGGCCTCAGTTTCTGTAAACAACCCTACAAATTGAGCAAATTGAGTAAATAATTCGTACGCAGTAGTCAATAATATCAGAACATAAGTACAAATCGATATCCGAAGCGTGAAAATCCGCCGAAGCGTGGCGTTGCGACACGCAGCCGCTGCGATTGCGCTGCGATTTTACGCACGACTTGCTAAACTGGGCTAGGTCAATGGGTTTCTAATTCTAAGGTGACCTAGTGCCGTTTGTCCTTTTGTATGGCAAAGGTAGCTACCTAAATATGGGTAAATAAAGGATGATTATGAGGAGATTAAGAGGTCTTAGGCTGATGACGTTTTATTTTCAGATCAGCAGGCCTTGCCAAGATGCCAATCTGCAATCGTATACGATAAGCGATAAGTCACGTGACCATAATAAAGTATGGAAATGGTCATGTGACTTTTCGTTCGAATGTGTCATTCTCATACTTTTATTGCTTATCGACCTTATCGTATACGATTTCAGAAGGCATCTTGACTAGGCTTGATCTAAAAAGAAGTGTACCACATATTACGACGAACTTTCAGTATAGTGCCAATGCCAACGTCGAAATAATCTTTAAAAATTGTTAGTCCCTCATACAAATTGAGTGATTACTGATTAGTTACAGTTCAATAGTCTAAGTCTGGAAAAGTCAATTTTCCATGTGCGTTTTCGATGTTAAACCCATACTGAAAGATCATCATACATTTTCACGAACTTTAAAACCGTCTATTAACAATTATTACTTGTAACATTCACTCTAGTATTTCACTACATGTTCTAATTGGAAGTATTTGTCCGCAGGTTTCCACTTGAGCGGCGTGGTTAGGGCTCCGGCGGCGGTCCCGCCATGTTCGGAGCCCGAGAGGCTGTACAGGGTCACCGTCTCCTTCGACAGGTCTGTCTTAATTAGTATCTATCTACCTCTGCTGGCTTCACGATGCCTTGTATTCGAGTCGGCTCCACCTCCTGTCTCTCCTACTATCCTGACTGCGAACCCTACACTCCGTTCTATCTACTTGGTGCTCCGGTGTCTCGGGCAGGTTGTTGATGCCTGCGGTGGGGCGACGGACGTTTACCTACTCTATTAATAGATAATTCGTGCCGCGTGACGGCAGTAAGAATACATTAGTCACCACCCCAACTCATCCTGCGGGTGTCGTAAGAGTCGACTAAGGGATTGAAGTGTCACTGACCATTCTACAAGATTGATGATGGGCAGCAGCGTCATCATAGTGGACACATTACTGCGATCGTCAATCCGCTTGCCCAGCGTGGCGATTATGAGCGGATTCTTTCAATACTTATTTTTGCACTTGACTGTACTTAATTGTCGTTAGTGTCGTTACAAATCTGATTGCAATTAAAGTTTTTTTTTTATCTGAAGCTAATTGGGTGTCCCTAATAAAAGTGAAAATGGCCTTATATACGGATAGTCAACGCTCTTGTGGCAAAAAAAAACTGCAAACAGTATCCATTTATTCGCCTTTCGCCTCAAAAACTTTCTGAAGCGTTAAGTACTAAACGGAAGACAAAGAATACAAAATAAGGGGGTCAGAAACGTCTATCCATTGTTGCTCACAAAAAAGCCTTTTTTACTGGCAATGCCTTCACAATTTGGAACTTTGTGGCATAATGGGCATGATTTCTTTGTAAGCATTTGTTGTTTGAAAAGATTTTGCTTGTTATTCATGAAATTATTTAGCTATTTGTAGATCATCGCCACTGTGTCAGTAAATCGCTGCCCTTAATATTAAAAGGTTTTATGTTGCACTTTTGTTAACTTGAAATTTGAATATTGTCACACTAAAACTTAGTCCAGATTAGCGTTGGAAATTTCGGGAAAAAATCCTGGTTCTTTTCAAATGGCTCTTTCGGAAAAAAACAATGGAAATTTCCACTTTAATTTTCAATTTTCATTATTTCTAACTATCACTTACAAAACGCAAATGCGATGTCATCGAAACCAATTGAAATAGATCGAAGGAGTCGCAGTGACAATAATGATTTCTGTAACCATAACCATAAACACCCGATAAATACGAAAAAAAAACGAAAGAACCATAAATTTAAAAACACTAAAGTGTCATGTGACTGATTTTGATTAACTAAAACGTGCTTGATAGTAAGGTAAATGTACAAGTGATCATCTCTGCACTAGTATTTATTCTATGGACCCTTTATTTCCAATTCTCACATCTTGTCACTTGGACAAGAAATGCCTATTTCGACTAATGGAGCGCCGAGCACTGGTAGTTTTACCTTACCTATGTCAATTTAGTTTATTATTCATTCAGTAAGCGACACGATTGTTAGAAACATGACACGAACGAACAGGACTAAAATATAAAACGGTTTCTGTATCTTTGTGACGTCATATCCTGTCCTTTGCCGTGCGTTACCGTTATTTCTGCACTTAAAGCCTGGTTATTTTACGCCTGCAAATGAATAGATATCATTGTATGAAAGTAGTTACTACTCAGGGCCTTATAAATTGTATCACACTTGTAATTTGTGAGCGAGTTGAGTACTCGCGTGTAAGTCGTATACAATTTTTAGTATTTTTACGCGAATGCGCAGCAAATTCTTTGCGCACTCGCGGCGGCGTAATCGTGACGCGCTCGCGGCGAATTCGTTACGCGCCCGCCTCATTTTCAACTCTGTCGCCAATCGCAAAATAATGTGCCCTTAGTGATCTGCCGTTTTGCAGACCGTAATCTTTAAAAACAACATTCAGATTTTTTTTATTTCTGTTTCGCTTAGTTACAGTCCTCTAAGCAAGAGTAGCAAATAAAATCTGAACAATATTTAAATGACAGAATCTCCGCCAGTAAAAAAGCGGCAAATGCTAATTTTCTATTAGCAGCCAATTCGTGACGCCTCATTTTTTTTATTTGCAGCCTTTTTCGACTGACAGAGATTATTGGAAGTACATCTTACTTTGGGTAGGAAACTTGCAGACAAAAGGCTATACTCAAAACTCATCCGCCATTTTGAATCGCCAGATGCAAGATCACCGGCGTGACATGCAGCTGCGAGGCGCGGGACATCTTCTGGTGCCAGCATGTGGTGGCGCTGGCGCTGTACCGCATCAGGAATGCAGACTCCGTCCGGCTGCGAGTGCCCATATCAGGTAACAATCCAACCCTCGTCTCTTGAGGAAAACTTTAGCCAGAAAGGCGGGCATCTGTGAGAACCTACTACCGCAAACACCAAAGTTCGTAAATTACGGGGATATGTCTTTGTTAATCCAACATCTTCTGGTGCCAGCATGTGGTGGCGCTGGCGCTATATTACATCAGGAATGCAGACTCCGTCCGGCTGCGAGTGCCCATATCAGGTAACAATCCAACCCTCGTCTCTTGAGGAAAACTTTGGCCAGAAAGGCAGGCATCTGTGAAAACAGGCCTACTACCACGAACAACCAAGTTCGCAAATTATGGGGATTTGTCTCGGTCACTCCAACATCTTCTGATGCTAGCATGTGGTGGCGCTGGCGCTGTACCGCATCAGGAATGCAGACTCCGTCCGGCTGCGAGTGCCCATATCAGGTAGCAATCCGACCCTCGTCTCTTGAGGAAAACTTTGGCTAGAAAGACAGGCATCTGTGAAAACCTACTACCGCGAACAACCAAGTTCGTATATTACGGGGATTTGTCTTTGTTAATCCAACATCTTCTGGTGCCAACATGAGATGACGCTGGCGCTATACTGCATCAGTAATGCAGACTCCGTCCGGCTGCGAGTGCCCATATCAGGTAACAATCCGACCCTCGTCTCTTGAGGAAAACTTTGGCCAGAAAGGCAGGCATCTGTGAAAACCTACTACCGCGAACAACCAAGTTCGCAAATTATGGGGATTTGTCTCGGTCACTCCAACATCTTCTGGTGCCAGCATGTGGTTGCGCTGGCGCTGTATCGCTTCAGGAATGCAGACTCCGTCCGGCTGCGAGTGCCCATATCAAGTAACAATCCAACCCTCGTCTCTTGAGGAAAACTTCGGGCAGAAAGGCAGGCAACTTTTTTGGCACAAAACTCCACCTGATCGCAAGTGAAAAGAAAAATGGAGCCCAAATCGCGGTGGCAACGAACAGGAGACCAGCAGTAACCTGACAGTTGCCACTGCCTTGCTGACCCGCTAGATGCTTCTTCGCGCTTCGTTTAAAGGGTATACGTATGAGGAAACACATGTGTCGGTAAAGAATTCCACTTTTGCATCTGTGAGAACAGACCTACTACCGTGAACACCGAATTTCGTAAATTTCGGGGATTTGTCTCTGCCATTCCACCGAAGGCGTCATTAGAATGACAGAGAAAAATCCCCGAAATATGCGGATTTCAAAGTTCGCGGTAGGGCCGCGTATGGTGACGGCAGTAAGAATACATTTTTTTTGTGCCCACCTCAACTGTTCCCGTGGGTGTCGTAAGAGTTGACTAGGGATTGAAGTGTCACTGACTCACAGACCATTCGTTGTTAGATGATTAATGATGGACAGCAGTGTCATCATAGTGGACATATTACTGCGATCGTCAAGCCGCTTGCCTAGCGTGGCGATTATGGGTATTTACCTCCTAATACACCTATACGCATAGTTAAGGTGCTTTCAGACCAAACGAGCATTCACTATTCTATTTTCCACTCTACGAAATCAACGAATCAAGTTTTGTGTAACGATCGAATTTCGTGGAGAGGGGGATAGGATAGAATAGCGAATGCTCGTTTGGTCTGAATGCACCTTTAGTAGGAGGGGCCTACGTGCAGCAGTGGACTGAGAGAGGCTGATGATGTGAACCAATATTCCCCTTATTTTTCCAGAAACCCTCCTCCAAATGGACAGGCAGCAGCTCCAAAAGTTCGTCCAGTACCTTATAGCCGAGCACCACACAGAGGTCCTCCCGACCGCCCAACGATTAGCCGACGAGGTCCTTCAGGCCCGGTCGGCCATCAACAGGATCTGTGGGGCTCCGGACCCCACGGCCGGACCGCCGCCGGACGCGCACCATGCGTGGCATTTGGATGAGCAGCAGGTGTGTACTGTGTACTCATATCTGCAGACCTAGCTAAGCTGCCATTCTCTAATCGTATAGCGATACGATAACTCACGAGACCATAATAATGTACCTACGGAAATGGTCACGTGACTTTTCGTACGAATCTGTCATTCGTCGCTAATCGAATAGGATTAAAGAATGCTATCTTGGCTAGGCCCGCTGACAAGTGGCATCTGTAGGAAAAGATAGCACATGAAAAATGTGGGCACCAAAGGCTTATAAAATGGGATTTTCACACATTTTTGACTGACAAGTTAACTGAAGAAATTGCTAGGCCATAATAACCTCTAGCCACCCAGAGGCCTATAAAAAGGTGTCCTGAAACAAAAGAAATTCTATTCTCTTTCCTACACTATGAATTCAAATTAAATTTGAAAATTTTATTGCATGGGCGGCAGGAGGATAATACTACTTATGAAGCTTAAAAAGCTGTTGATTAACTGTTATGGCTTTAAAAGCGTGGTGTTTTATTAATGTTGAATGACTGTCGAAATAACAACCAATGCCTGACAATGTTTCCACTGTATTTAAGTGTATTAAATTTACGTTGGTTGTTCTTATAATGTGTGCTTTATCTGAATAGAAATTATTCTATTCTATTCTAAATAGTTGTTTAAGAGTCAAATCTGTATGACCCAAATATCAGTTCCGAGGATTTTACATCTAAACAACCTTTTGCATAATTTATACAATAAAAAAAATTTAATTCATAAAATGCTAGATTGGCACGTTTTCCGGGCGTCAAATTAAGCGGGGCGCCATATAGGATTTTATAGTTGTTTATCATTAATCTTCTATCAACTAATGGTCAGTGAGTCAGTGACACTTCAATCCCTTAGTCGACTCTTACGACACCTACGGGAAGAGTTGAGGTGGAAACAAGGCGATCAAAAATCTTGGCCGATTTGGCGTCCCCTCTATACATATTTACAATAAATATTTTTGATTTATTTATGTATAAATTATGCACAAGGTAATCAAAAATTTTGACTTGTTTGGTGCCCCTCCTAATTTGGTGCCCAGGGAAAATGTACCAATCTAGCATTTTTTTAATTTACACATGAAGATTTTCTTTATGTGTAAGTTATGCAAAAGGAAATCAAAATAAATTGCTGATTTGGCACCCCGCTTAATTTGACGCCCGGAAAACGTGCCAATCTAGCATTTTATGAATTAATTTTTTTTTATTGTATAAATTATGCAAAAGATTGTTTAGATGTAAAATCCTCGGAACTGATATTTGGGTCATACAGATTTTTTTGTATGAGTTAGGTTACAAATATTTCCTGTGGACATATGAACATTAAGAGCTCTAGAACCGTAAATTTCTTGTTGGCCAAGTCGATAGGTGGCTTTTGGTTCTTAAGAGTTATGCGGTCAAAAGCTAATTTGAATATGCCAGTACCGTTATTTTTCGGAATGCCTTTTTTTCGCGAACGTTGCCAGACCCATTTAAAAGAAATAGTAATTACTCTAAATAATAAAAGCAGATGAAGCCTTGTTTTCTAATTTATGTTTATCATTTCAGGTGTGCGAGCAAGTCAGAGCGTACTTACTACAGGGGACTTATTACAATGCAAACAAGCAACTTAATTCATTATTTTCTAAGGTAAATAACATTTTTTTTTTGGTAACTAAAATATTATATTTTAGAAATATAACTAACGCGAGACTCAAACATATTTAACCTTTTAATCGCCTTCCCTCTCTCATCAAAATGTGACTACACGCCAGTATCTGTAAAGAACAACGAAAATAAACCTTATCTATCAGCAAGACAGTTAATTTGACAGCACACTTGATGACCACTTAAGTGGCTGCTGGCGTGGTGGGTATGATAACACACGGCCACTTTAGTGGTTTTTAGCGTTCAAAAGGTTAAAAATTAAGCGAAACGGGTGAATCACGTAATTTAAGTAGATTATTGCTCGACATGATTGTTTCGATCCTTTTAGAGGATCCTCGTATGGAGCAAAGCCCGACGTGTACTTACCCGTTACCCCGCTAAACCAATTCGCAAAATATTTAAATAAATTATTGTTTTATAGCGTTTAGTTTCCCGTACTTTTACGAATCATCTTTGTTACTCCCAATAGCATCCAATTAAAGAATGAGATATAACAAAGACATTTTATCTTCCAACACAATTGACACAGTTCTGATGGCCAAAACTATTAAGACCACAAAGAATTTACTCAAAGTCGTAAAGTCATTTTGTATAAGTATCTGTACTATCGTGCAACATCTGATAAGGACACGACTACATAATGATATGAATGGTAATAGTTGTCACGAGGTATATTACTGTTGGATTTAGTACCTCTAGTAATTTACTTACACGTTTTCCAGCTTAATTATTATGTATGGAATATTCTGATGGAGTACGTGACTAACCTAAAATTAAAGGGAAATTAACACTCCTATTTGCGTCATAGACTATGTACTTTAAATATTAACTAGTCGTTTCGTCAAATCATAGAAATTTCTGTTATCAATTATCAGCAAGCTGCAATATTCATCATTCATCAGACATTTTATAGGTACTTATGAAGGAATTTCTTCGAGTAGTTTTGCTCTACTATTTTCTTCGGTTACCGCGAGGATTATACCTACACATGAAATAAAAGTATGGAAACGGATAAACTCGCGTATATTAACTAACATTAACTTCATTCCGACGTTTCGAACACTACAGGGTTCGTAGTCTACGGATGATAGTCATCCGGAAACGTCGGAATGAAGTTAAAGTTAATATTACGCGAGTTTATCCGTTTTCATAGTTTTACTTCATTAGTTGTACTTTGTCAACCACCTATAAGTAAACTCTTACTCGTATTCATAGAACTTACAGAACTTACAGCCATTACAGAACTTCTGCTAGCTTCCCATTAGCTTTCTCTCTAAGACTTAAACGCTTAAATGAAAACTTGCAGGTACGAGAAATGCTCAGAGCGCAAGACTCCAACGGCCCAAGGATGCTGATGCTAATGACTGAGCAGTTCCTCTCCGACCCTCGTCTCCTCCTCTGGAGGAACCAGAACACCCCCATGACGGAGAAATGCCGGCAGCTGTGGGAGCAGCTAGGGGCGCTATGGGTCAGCATAGTGCTGGATCCTGGGAGCAATAAGCATCATAGGATACAGTGGAGGCATCTGTTGGAGAAGTGGAGTGCGGTAGAAGTGTGTCCTACGGAAGATCCGGACTACAGATCGTTTCCATTGGTGAGTACATGTGTGATGTGCTGGTCTGTTTTTGGGAGTATTGTGCTGGATTCTGGCAGCAACAAGCATCATAGGATACAGTGGAGGCATCTGTTGGAGAAGTGGAGTGCGGTAGAAGTATGTCCTACGGAAGATCCGGACTACAGATCGTTTCCATTGGTGAGTACCTGGGTCAACTTTTTTGGGAGTATTGTGCTGGATTCTGGCAGCAACAAGCATCATAGGATACAGTGGAGGCATCTGTTCATCATCTGTCTGGAGAAGTGGAGTGCGGTAGAAGTGTGTCCTACGGAAATTCTGGACTACAGGTCGTTTCCATTGGTGAGTACATGGGTGACTTGGTGCCCGTTGGCGTTCTATTCTGTTGTGTCCTGGGTACTGAATTACGGACAGCAATAAACATCATATCATAGGATACAGTGGATACATTTCTTGGAGAAATGGAACGCGGTATAACGGTGCCCGATGGGAAACTCGGACTACATATCGTTTGGTGAGTACGTAGGTGATTTGACGGTCTGTTTTTGGGAGTATTGTGCTGGATTCTGGAAGCAACCAGCGTCACAGGACCTACTGTATCCTATGACGCTGGTTGTTTCCAGAGTCCAGCACAAGTGCGGTAGAAGTCTGTCCTACGGAAGATCCGGACTATACAGATCGTTTCCATTGATGAGTACAGTGATTTGATGGTCTGTTTTTGGGAGTATTATGCTGGATTCGGGCAGCGACAATCGTCATAGGATACAGTGGAGGCATCTGTTGGAGAAGTGGAGTGCAGTAGAAGGGTGTCTTATGGAAAATCCAGACTACAAATAAGAGAAAATGATTCCGGAGAGTTTCAGTACTTTTCCATTAATTACTTAGATGGAGATAGTGGACTTCTAGTTATTTTAGGTACGATATTTATGGGATCAATTTCGTTGTCCGCCATTTAGACAAATGAAACAATACAACTAATAGAAGGTAGCAATATGTCAAGATCTCATTATGTGATCCTGCTGAAACCGAGGGAAGTTTTGAAATACTTTTGAAGGAAATGTTTCGATATTCTTCATATTTGGAGTTTTTACTCTCAATATCATCAAAATCATATAATATTTATAACGTTTTTATAAAAAAATCTTATTATTTCAGTACGCGAGAGAAAGGGAAAGAAACGAGAGGGATCGTGACAGAGATCACAGAGACAGGGACAGAGAAAGACACCGCGACAGGGAAGAAAGGGACAGGGAGAGGCTACGAGAACGCGAGGAGAGAGACAGGTAATTTCATCTTAATTGTTATTAACTTTTACCACGCGATGAGAGTCAATATTTTTCTTACATGAATCAAGCCAATTCTGCTTAGCTAATTGAGTTACAAAGTCTAAAAATATTCTAGCCAATAAACATATTTTGAATTAACACAGGTGTCTTGCGAAATCCCCCAGTTACTGCTTACAATAATGTTCTTGTGTATTTTGCAGAGAAAGACACAGAGAGAGACAGAGGAGAGAGATGCATTCCCATTCGGAGAGCTCCGATGAAGAACCTAGACCTAATAAGTAAGCATTTTGTAACATCTTAAGGCTTAGTAACGTATGAGCTAGACCTCTATAGCCAACCTTAACAGCTCCAACGTCTGCTGAGACCAACACCACCATCTACTAATTCGATTCAGTTTTGGCGCTATAATCTAAATCGCGATGTGTCAGTTCCATAGAATAGCTGTCAAACACTGACAAGCCGAACCTAAACTGAATCGCATTTAAGAGGTCTTGGTAGCCCCCCAGTACATCTTTTGATGTACTCAAAAACGGTTTCCAGCAGATTTGTAGCAATATTCTCCAAGTCTACGAATTGAATCGTAGGAAAGTATGAATTTTAGGGAGCAGCAGTTTTCTTTACCTTGCATTGCGATTTAGACCATTGCCACACACACTGGCTGAGTTCTGCGGACTATAGTCGGGTCAACAATGTTATTTTACATTACAGACCGGACAGCCATCGCAGAAAGCATCCAGTGTGCCTAAAGCATTAGGGTGGGGTAAACCAAACAGTCTGCGAGTGATGAATCGTCCGCTAAATATTGTATGGGCATTCATAGTAATGTGCTAGGTAGGGTACCTAATGTTGATCGGCCTGTGAATTGTAATTGGTAAAACCCGCCCTTAGTCTGCAAGATGGCCCTGTAAATCAGGAATGTAAAAGTTCTTAAAACCCTCAAGATAATGAAGTTAATTCGATTGTTTCAGTTATGAACGAGAGTACAGGAGAGCCAGTAAGAGATTAAGACTTCACAACCAGAGGCCTGCGCCTTCGCTCACGCCCCGGACTGTTTTTCACAAGTAATTATAAACTCACATGTACTTAAACAGCGAAAAGGTTTGAAATAGGTTAGTAATGTCACTTAGTTTCATTGAAAATTATTTTTTTAGGGCAAGTCGCAATGTATTTAATGTGTTTCTATTGCTGACACAATCAGACACATGAATAAATGGTAATAACGTATGCGGAATGAAATCTGTACAAAGTTTAATATTATATTAAATAAATGATATCATTATTATTTTCTTGAACATGTACGTTTTTTAATATCGATTTTAACAAGTATTCATGCAAGATAAAAACTACTTGAATCCAAAGTGTATAACTTTAGTTTTATGATACTTTATCCATTGATGTCGAAAAAACAAATGTTAGCATTTTTCTTGCCTCTAATTTTATCTTCTGTAGGAAAACTTTTTAAATAAAAATCCTTTGCTCATTATATTTCATATTCTTGTTAATTGGTCTATTGATAATTACTTATTATGCTAAAAATATTTAATTGAAATTAGCTATAAGTCGTTCACCGTGACATCCGTTACTCAAAAAGCAGTGTTTTTTACACTTTTTGATCAAATGGCGAAGTCATATTTTCAAAGTTGTTTATTTTTATTTTCCGTGTTGATAGGCTTGCTCTTTGTTTATGTTTCGTAATGCCCATGGTTTGAGGATGTTTTTCATCAATTTTGTTGTCATATTTAGAAGTATTTCTGAGCTCCCTGTTCGATTTTGTGATTCGGGTTAACGTAATTTCCTTTATTCGAGCTCTTTCTGAAAAGTGGCTGTAGCCAAATTGTTACATTACACTAGGGTTTCTAATATCATTTATTGGAAACGAAAAGAATGCGAGATTTTTATAAAACAGTGTTTCAAATCTTGCCTTCTTCTAAAAAATCAGAATCATCGTCGATTTTGGCCTTAGCAAATGTGTTTTGTGGAAAATACATGCAGTTGTGCGACATTGTTCTACTCAATTGGCCATAATTTCTAAAGAAAGATGCCAAACCCGACAAAACTATCCAATTTAATTAACAATTGTATACAAATTAATTTAGCATTGAGACACAAGTTAAATTTAATTTTTTTATTTTGTTTTTACTTGTTCAAAATTTGTGCAAATTTCACTCCGCATACGTTATGAGAGTGATTTGTGACAAACTAAAATTCCATATACGTTTCTATA